>JACCIZ010000301.1:0-89573 GCA_025506415.1 Flaveria robusta
GCATGTTCATTGAGTATATATGGATTAAACCATAATGTTATTCTAACTATGTATTTTTGTTTGCGATACTATTGTTTGAGAGTCCAAGTTATAATTACATTATTTTGGTTGTCAGCGAATTCATGCACCTCGGCCTGTCAATACAAATTCCCTTGCCTTTCTTGTCACAGGTATATTTGGGATTTTAGTTTTGATATTTTTTTATATTGCATTTTTACAATAGTGGCTTTAGTCAATTTCCACTCATTACCTGTTTTCATGTTACAGTTCTCTTGTTGTTCATGGTATTGAACTCACACCAAATGTCACCAAACTTCCTGGTACTATCCACTTCAAATTTTTTACTTTTTTTATGTTTACTCTACAATATATCCTGTTTAATCAATATCTAGTTTCTTTTTTTTTCTTGATTTAAGCTTTGGCTAGTACTTGGTGTCTTTTTGATGGCTACAAGCTTAAGAATGTATGCCACCTGTCAGCAACTCCAAGCTCAGGCCCAAGCAAATGCAGTGGCTGCCAGTGGTCTTCTTGGTCATACTGAACTTAGGTTGCAAATGCCACCTTCAATAGCACTTGCAACACGAGGGCGGTTGCAAGGGCTCAGACTACAGCTTGCACTTCTTGATAGGGAATTTGATGATTTAGGTACATTTTTAGTGTGGTTATCTTAATTTGCATAATTTCTGGATCTTGAGATTCACTTATTACAGTTTCATGAGGCAGTTAGTTATAACTTTCTAATTGGTTAATGTTGATATGCATTTGCAGATTATGAAACTTTAAGAGCACTGGATAATGAAAATGCTCCAGCTGCCAACTCAATGAGTGAGGAAGATGTAAATTCTCTTCCTATCCATAAATACAAGGTTGCCAACTCAAAAAGGTAAGTTATATGATTCATTGACTTCTTTCCTGTACTAAATCTACTCTCATTTAACATGTACAACATGCAATGTGGAAGTGTTGGTGTTGTTAATTTAATATCTTCATATGATAAATGTTAAGTATTCAAGCAACAACTTGGTATTTCAAAAGCTGGATTATAAACTTGGTTTCAGATATGCTCTAAATAACTGAACTTTGAGTTTGTAACTTCTATGAACAGCACATCATTGGCCCTCTCTGAAATTTTATATTTGTTTTAATAACAGTGGCAACTCATCAGTGAACAAGGTTCATCCTCAGTGACACCTGAGGTAATTATGTTTTTCTTTCTTGTATTAATCTTTGGACACTTATTTTATTTCATGATCTAATTCCTTATTCTCTGTGTTTAATTTCCAAGTTTTCTTTGTGGAACACATCTCTATCTTACACCCTCTGTTTAACATTTCGTTTTCTGGTGGCAGAAGGTTGACACTGGTAACACAGTTGGTGGAAAATCATCAGAAGATGATTTGACTTGTAGTGTTTGCTTGGAGCAAGTTAATGTAGGGGAACTAGTTCGTAGTTTACCATGCTTGCATCAGGTGTGTTCATTTATTCATGCTTAACTAGTAGTAATACAAAAGCAATTAAAATACATCCTCTTAGCGGTTCACTAATATACAATGTAGAAATGACAATCTATATGTACTTATTATTGCAGTTTCATGCTACTTGCATTGATCCATGGCTAAAGCAGCAAGGAACTTGCCCTGTTTGTAAGTTCAGAGTTGGATCTGCTTGGCGAGACAATGAAGAAGATATGGATGGTTCGTTTAGGGTTTGATACATTTAACCTTTTTAGCTCTCGCCTCTTGTCATTGGTGTACACTATCGTTAGTTTCTTTTGGGAAAAAAGTGTTTTACAATAATTGAATTGAAATACTTGGATGCATCTTGGCTGGGGTAAATGGGTTGAAACTTACTGTTCGCAATGAGTTTTAGAAATAGCTTAAAACAACCATTATAGAAACTATATCTAAAAGAGTTGTGTATCATAATAAGAATTAAATAAGCAAAACGAAAAGAAATATAACCAGCTCGTGTAATCTCTGAGTAGAAGCTTCTATGTTTCATTCAGATGAAAAATTGCACCCTTAGTCAAAAACATAAAATGAAAACACAGAATAAGTGATACTCTGATTATAATCATTTAAAGAAAAAAGCTATGAGAGAAGACTCTCTGTTTCTACTGTATTGCATGCGGAACATTCTAATTTCCATTTCTGCTAATATAATCAAATGGCTTTTCAAGCTTTGAAATCGTTAATAGCCGGCTTTACACTAGTATAACTTTGATAAGCAACATAATCACATAATGACAGATTAAGGCCCACTGACAAAAACAAAACTAAGAAACCTATCCAAACAAAAGATGAAACCAAAATCATAGATCAAGGTCAATGCTAATACCATGATGAAGAATTTACGAGTTGTGATGGTAAGCTTGGGTAAAAGACATTCTATGTTTAATCTGAGGAGCAATGATGATTAGAGACCTTGCCCGTTATGTATTCAATGATGCCACCTTTTATGTTTATTCTAACCCACTACAATGAAGGGAAAGAGGTGCATAGGCAAATCAATACTGATATGGGAGGGGCAAATTAAACAGTATTTTAAAGACTGAGGACATGATCAATGAAAGGAGTTCATAAAAACATCCGATAAAAGGTAGAGATTTTCAAATGAGCGTGCAGATTTTGTCTTTGGGCGCGGCTTCATATCTGGCTTGTAACATACTTGTTTTGCCTTTAGACTTGGCCATTGGGGTCAGTGTTAGCTTCCTAGTTTGCCTTTGGTTGTAGGGGTGATTTTAACCACTTTAACACACAAGTAAACTCTTGATTACAACTACCAACGCAGTGGCATTGAAGGAGGTTCAGGTTATCATAAGTCACTGCTTTGCTAATAGCATACAACAAAACCATTCTTTGACAACTAACTGCAATTATTTAACATTAACAAAATACCTACATAACCCCAAGTTAATAAAGAGCGAGTGTAGAACTTATAATAGTATCTTCACGTACTCAAGCTACATACCAGAAGATAAGTTAAAGCTTGACATGTTTTATTCAAATAAGATTAATTATTCATGCTCTGGTTATTGATGTGAGGAGCTAGTGACAGATAAATGGCCTTGTGGGCTACTTTCCTTTGCCCTTTCCCTTTCCTGGGCCTTTCTTAGCTTCCATTTTGGCTTGAATACGAGCAGCAGCCGCTGCCTTTGCTTCTTCACGCTTCTTCTTCTCTTCTTCCTTCTGTGCAGCAGCCGCTTCCCTTTGCCTCTTCAGCTCACTGATTATTAAAGATGATTTCCACATTATAACTTTATGAGATCCATTTAAGCATTGCAAATATCTAAAAAATAAGTTTAAGTATATGGAGTTCGACAATGTGATGTGTCTTATATGAAGGAGATGCACAACTTACTCTAGCCTAGCCCTTTCATCTGAGGCGCTAGCCACTAGAACCTTTCCTAGGCCTGCAAGCGACAAGCTCCACCTCAAAGATAAGAGTGGCACTGCACATTCCGAAATCAATCAATAACCATATAGTTGACTATGGTAGTCATTCAGATGAATCAATCATCAAAACTAGCTACTTTTTAGTTCCAAATGGAATAACGCATGCGTAATATTGCTAGCCACGCAAGATTAGACAAAAGGCTGTGAGGTAGTTACTCTGGAGGGATCTCTGGTGGAGAACCAGCACTACCATAGGCGTAATCTGGCTTGCAAGTTATTTGGCAACCTCCCCAACCTAAAAAAGCATTATGAACTTAAGCATATTCAATTTACAAGTGGAATACCAGTAAAAAGCAGAAATGAGTCAACCTTCATTGTTCTCAAAGCAACATCCCATGCCTTTATCACAGAGCCCTTGCCTAGTTCAAAGGTGAAAATTGTATTGTCTTCATGTGTAGTATCAAAAACTTCACCTGTTTCAGCCAGACTCCCTTCATAATGCACTGTCCAACGGTTCACACATCCCATGAGAAACCGTTTTCACAATTACAGGTTAATTAATATTATAACAGTATCTGGAATGCAAATAAATACACGATTGTCTTGTCTTTGACACCCAAAAACAATAAGAATTCAACTTTATTGCGCCATTATATTTTTGACATATAGAATCCAAGAACATGATAGACGACGACATGTATATGTTTTAGTAGTGTTGGATACTATCAACAACTCAAGACAATGAAACTAGAATTTGAGCCAGAATCATTAAACAATTATAGTGCCTTGTAACAATCATTAAGAGCAACTCACATTAGTTTAGAAGTTGTGAATATTATTACCATCAAGAAGAGGAAGGCTATCTGAAGGAGCAATTGCTTCAGGTTTAGCTCTCTTCACAATTGTCTTATGACACCTCCATCTCCAGTCAAATCAATTGCTTCAGCCATAGCACCTAAATGTTCACTAGCCTGAAGATAAAGCATTGAGATAATATTATATCAGACATACTTAAAAAATTGTAACATCATTTGTATTTGTTCTCTTTTACACTAGTTCCTTCTCAAGTGAGCTAGAGTTTTAAAAACCTTAATGTGCATGAATGTATAATAATTTCATTGGCATGCAGCAGTAGAAATGATATAGAATCAGGTAACAAAAGACACTATCTTTACTTAGATGTTAGAAATCCTGTGGATACCAGATCTCTGTGCTGCCACATAAGTATGTCATCAACTACAAAACTCAAGCAGATTGACTGAATGGTTCTTGATCAACAAAGGCACTAAAATTCCAATCAGTAGCATACAGAGTGCAAACTGTTGATAAATTTGAACTCTTAGTATCCTCCGGCACTAAAAACTAGAGCCCACACTGAGACTTTAAAGCTACAAATAAAACCTCATGGTGATATGCAGATGTATCTTCAAATCTGCACCTCACAAATATCCACTGCTTAAATTTGCAACTTTTAGCAAGTGGAGCGGAATTCAACGTAGAATAAACGAGTATCCGCATTTAATTAGTAGAGGCAACAGAATCCCAAATCGACAGTGTGGACTATGAAAACCCTAGAACACTTTATAACTTACTTTCACAGAAATCTAAAGCTCGTATCCCTAAACAAACTACAATCATATACATATCATTAACAAAGATTAATAACAGTTACAACTCCATAGAAACTTAAAGACGTCGAATTCGATGTAGAGTACGTGAAATTAAGACCGATGAAATTGGGGGGAAAAGCGCATTAGCGTGATGCATCGTATACGAACAGTAGTAATACCAGTTGCCGAAGACGATGAAATAGGCGCGTGAAAGCAACGGCGAAAATGGAAGAAATCGGAGCGACGATTTGACGGAAAAATCGCAGGCCATAACCTTCCGGTTTCTAACTTTTATTAAGATGCCGGCTATCTTCTTTTATAGACGGAATAACAATAACAACCATTTGATCTTCAATCCCACGCGCGCGTGTGGAACACGGATTCTTTTTATTTTATCAGGTACCCATCCGGTCCCTCATGTTTTTGAGTTTCCAACTTTATCCACAAGTTTTATAAAGGGTCGAATCGAATACACAATGACTATTGCCCTTGATGCTTAGCTGCCATTAACGCTCAATTACCACAAGAGCTTAGTTGTAGCTATAACCAATTGCTGCTATGCACTAAGTTGTCACTAAGATCTTAGCTACTACTTATCTTATCTTATTTTATCTTATCTTACTACTCTAATAAAAGAGTAACTATGGTAGACACATGTAATCATCACATTTCACCTCACCAAAATTTTTCCGCTTATCTCTCTTATTAATATCACATTAATTACTAATAATAAATTAAGAAATAAATCTTATTATTAATATTGTTTCTAAAGAAATTAATATTTATAAACTGATATTTTTTTCTAAAATAGCAAACTTTTTAAAAATATTAGATTTTTAAGTAAAAATTTTATAAACAAAATTATTAAAATTAAGAGTTATAATAAAATGTTTTAAAAAAATACATTTTAGAATGTTTGTTTTGAAACAAAATTTTTAATTTTTTTTTGAAAAAATAAAAAAAAAGTTAAAAAAATATTAAAAAGTTGATATTATTATTTTATTATTTATAGTCGTTACTTATCATATTTTATCTTAAAATATCGTTTTATAACTATTAAATTTTTATTATAATTATTATTTTATTTATTCAACCCTTTTAATACACGGATTTACTAAAGCTAGTGATCAATATAAACTTACTATGTTTTATCAATTTTTTCTTGCTAATTAATTTTGTGTAATTTATCCCCTTTTGCCCACTGACTTCATCACCTACTAACCTCTGAAATTCCTCGATTAGGTTTAATTAAATCTTATCTAAACGGTCTTGGACATTTTTAATATTTTCACTTGAAAGAACTAAGAAGAGCGTGACTTCCATCTTATCATCCACGCATCTTGATTTGATGTTGACAATTTGTAACAAAAAGTTCTCAACTCTTAAGCACAAGGACTTTTAAATGCATAACCCAATAAACAGGCCCAATAATGTTAAACTAAAGTTCAGAAAGAAAACAAGACATAGGCCCATAAAACAAGTCCCAAAAATGAGCTATGAAACAACCAGACCATGGTCTGGCCGACCCACCAATACCTACCTGTTTGCATAGCGAATTGAATTCGAGATGAATTTATCAACGATTGTTTGTTACAGCCCAAAACTGTTAGCAGTATATTTTGTGAAATCGTTCCATAGAAATGGCTTTGATGATATAATTAGTCATACAATGATATAAACAAATCCGTGAAGGAACATGTGTCTCTTTGGATATAATCTTAGAATGCTAGTTACAATGCCAGTGCGGATCACATATAGGGTATTATACCCTTTAAAACCGTCACACTATACATATATTATCTTCGGTCTAGTACATACTGATATTTTTATCTTGTCAAACCATTATGTGTTGTCAAGTTAAAATGTACATAGAAACATAGATATGGGACTAGTGCGCTACTATGGATACAGGAGTGAAACATCAAGATATGCATATTTTTTATAATCATTATCATAAGTTATCCACATTATTATCCTTATGTATTATACAAATATTTATGAAATAAATGAAGACATGAAGTTTAAAAATAAAGTGGATAAGGGACTAATGCTATATATTAGTATGGACTAATCAAGTGACAAATCAAGAAATGCATATTTTTACTGTTAATACCACAAGTTATCCAAAATTTTGTTCTTATGTATTTTACAAAAAGTTATTAAACACACAAAGGCAGAAAGTTTGAAAATTAAAAGATGTAACTGGATCAACTTAAAGACAATGACATGTGACTCACCTATGGTACTAACAATAAAGGTGCTTAAAGGACAAAATAAACAATAACTCCCGACACAATTTATCCAAATTAGTTCCAAAATATCTTATCCTCAAATGGGTATCTTCAAATTCAAACTTATTCCAACAAAATTTTTATAAGCAATATCATTTATAAATTAAATACCTAACATGTAATATATAAAAATTAATGTAGTCACGGATGGACGAATGGCATCTTCACATTTTTTTGTTGTTCATGTTTGTCGAATTATGCTCGTTATTGCGCTATTGATTTTTTTTTTTCTATCATGTTGATCTAATTTCAAAATTGAGAAAAGAAATCTTCAAAATAATATAAAATATGTCATAGTTTGTAAATTGTTGCTTTAGTAATTTGTATACAAAGAATCTATTGGCCATGATATCAAAGTAGATATGATGAAGCTTGAGTTAAGTAGAGAGAACAACTCGACCCATCCACAATGCTTCTTAAATACCTTTTTAAACATATTTTGTCTATATGTTAAGCCTATTTGACTTTTATGTTTTTTTTTGTGTAGATTTTATAACACATAAATTAAAAGCATTTATAACCTTCAGAATTATACCATTTTATAAATCTTTGGACATGGTCGTTATTTAGTTAGGATTCTACAAAAGGGCTTGTAGTAAAATAGTATATGCTTTGTACATAATGATGTTTCTCTTCATAAGATTGGGTGTTCAAATTCTATGGTGAACAATTATGTAGATTTAGTAGCGTTAGAGGAAGCATAACTAACGTAAAGGGGCCACATTAGTGACCATAGTACTTTGGGATGGTGTGCATCTGTTGTTTTAAAACAAATTAATTTTTGTCATAGTTTAGATTTATTAAGATTTTAGCTATAGTTATATACATTTAAATATGAATTTAGACTACAACACTACTAAAGTGAAAACCACAATAGACATAACTAAACAATCAAATACGAGACCCATACAAAAGGAAACTAGTCTTGATCATCTTTGTTAGAATATTTATAAATCAAAGTGGGTAATATAGAATGATTGTATAGTGGTCAAGAAACAAATTAAAGGCTTTGACTAGAAATAATTAAAGTTTTGAGTACACCAATAGTCCTTAATCTCTATGCTTGATTATGATCCCTCCACTATGAGTCTATGAAGATTTCTCTGAAGTTATTTATCAATTCCTAATGTTCAAAACTACATCCTTATTGACGCATATGTACTTACTTATGTTATCTTTTCATATATCGTTACTCTTGGTGATTGAGGAACATTCAAATTATACAGTCTTAATATTTATTTTTCGTATATCTATAAACTTGTATATATCTTATAAAAATTCTTATTTCCATTTTTATTTACCTTGTAGCTTTTACTAATTTCATCAGGATGAAACAAAGGGACGTTAATTATATAAGGTGGTCTAATGAATCTCTGCGCTCTATAATTTGTTGATTTTTATATATACTTTAAGTTTTTACAAGGAGGATATGATTTAGACCCTCTAGACCATCCAGATGCTTATGGGCCAGAATAATAGACCTATTGATTAGTTCTCGGAATCGTAGATCAACTCGGAGAAAAAGATAACTTTATTATGTTCCCTGGCTATTACGTTATGGTTTTTCAACTGAATTTGATCTACCCAACAACTATAAATTAATAGCGACATAACAGGACCAGGATGGGATCAAAGATCAAGTGAAACATTTTGAAAATGGATAAATAATAGTGAACTAATTTTAGTAAAAACTTATTTTGTTTTTAACACTCCTTGTTGAAGACCATGATGATGCATTTCACTTGGCATATTGAATCACCAACCTAGTTCTAAAAATTGCAAAAGCTATAAAATTGACATAAATAACAATAGAATATAACATATAGAAACAAATGGACCTAAATCAACCATAACATATTTGCAAGGATAATAGTTGCAACTAGCCATAATTTTTCTTTTATATAATTATTCCATTAGAAATGAACACCAAGGATTACAACAGCATGCTTTCACTTTATTTTGAAAAGTGGTGTTATTGTTGCAAAGCATGCTTATGCATCCACTTAATCCTAACCATATTGATTGGGCCTCTTTCTCATGGACTTTTACTTTGGCGTCACTTTTGATCTTATCAAATCTAATCTAATCATCATGATTATCATCATCCTCAGATCTCCATATCATTGACTATGGTAATTTGTTCCCAAAGGAAACAAAATGTCAAAAAAGCATATAATTATTAACAATCAAATCTAGGCACCAAAAACGCATTTAACCAATTTCAAGAATTATAATATCACAAAATGGTTTTAACTTTTAACTTATATAATGTCATAAGTTTTTAAGTGTTATATTATGTAATCTATTCTCATAATAACCTTTTTTTAAACAAAATTGTTGTATAGTTTTGAACAACATTTTGATCCGTGATAGTTAAAAAAATAATATTAAATGTGTACTATTTTTGTTTCCAAAAAAAATTGTGGTTATCAGCAAAAAGTCAGATCCACTTCAACTCCTTTAAAACTGTAACAATCCAGCTGGAACTACCCTTTGGACAATAATTCACACCCGAGGACAAATTGTAATTACATCCAGACCCACTGCATTCCTTTATATCCATTTTCGGTCCTTGTGTTTTAGCATCATATGATTTAACATGACTTCCAAGGTTAATTCTGTCATTCAAGAAACTGAAGTCATTCATAGTATGAGGAACCCTTGTACCGATTTTGTTTTCTATGGGTTTCTTATCGTTCAAAATATGGCTCGCTTGTTTTAATTAGGGATGAGCTCGGTACCGTACCTGTACCGAATCAGTACCGTTACCATAAGTACCCGGTCCCGAATTTTAAAAAAACGAGTACCGGTACCGAATTTGGTACATGGGTACAGGTACCGGTATCGGTATTTCGGTACCCAGTACCTCTTTAGTACTCGTTGCCTACACAACATTATTTTTTAGGCTTACTACGAGGTGCACGTTTGGTTACGGTACCTAGTACCTGTTTTTGTACCTGTTACCCAGTACATGTTTGGTACCCGATACCTTTAAAAGTTTATAATAACTAAACAAAATAAAATATCAAAAAGTATCCAAATAAAATGATAGTTTATTTACTTTTTTCATTTCCTGCTAACTTAATTCACACACTAGTCCACCATTCATTTCTATTAAATCATAAATAGTATATCTCTTGACATTATAGTGAAATAAAAAGAATAATATTAAAAAAATAATAATAATTATCTTCAAAGTTAAAATAGAATACTAGTTGATGGGGTGAAAAATATAACAAAACAAAATATTCCAAAATAACATATTCGTATTCGGGTACTAGCGGGACTATACGGACTTTGGGTAAAGTACCGGTACCGGTCAGTACCGATCCCGAATATAAGAAAATCAAGTACCGGTACCGTACCTTATACATATTTTCGGTACCAGTTGGGTACCGGTACCATTACGGTACGGGTACTGGGTATCAAATGCTCATCCCTAGTTTTAATATAATACGAATGGTGGTAATTAAACAAATCAAACACTCATCAAATTGTATATATTTTCTTTTCATCTTTTTATCTTTGTTGTGTTAGGTTTCTTCTACTAATAAACGAACATATCAACATACTTTTTGTACAATGGCATGCATCACGTAACTAAGTTTTGTAACTAAATGGTTGACGGTTCTAAGATAACATTGTAATATATGGAGTGTGTGTTTTTGTCATTAGAAAAGTAATTGAACCTAAAAACCGGGACAACTTTACTTTTTAAGTAGTGAATACGATGTACATTTACGTGTTAGACTTTATTTGTTCACTTAATAAACAAACATGCAAAAGTTTCATTCGTATTTGTTTGATCTATCTAAAGTCCTAACAGCACAACTTTTATATATTTATTACATATTTCATTACTTTTGGTGAACATTGTTATTTTTGGTTAGTTAATTACTGTAGAAATTTTGTAATATGTTATTTTTTTTAGCATTAAGTTGAAGTTTAAATTTGCACTCATCTCGTGGCTATAAAGATATGGAGTTATGTTACAACCAAATTTGCATTCATGAAATCTATAATCAATATTATGATGACCACGAATTTTTGTTTTTCCATAAAATTGGTAAAATATGAAGTTTTCAATACCATCTAATTGGCACAAAATAAAACATATTAATTTTATTTTTTTCAAAACACATGCAAATCATAAAAAACGTATGAAACTAAGAAAATTATATTAATAAAGACTTTTATTAATTCAAATTCAAATGTTAACTAGAAATAGCAAAATAAGAGGCAACCTTATTTACATTTCTAAAATCATATAAACTTCTTTCATGCCAAAAAAAAAATATTTGTATACAAGAAAACTGATGAAATAAAGGGGGAAACGGAAAACATTGTGAGAAACATAAACGCAACAAGTTGTTGCCCCAAATAACGTAAAGATGAAATTTGGTGGAGAAAAAGCTAAGCATGTTTTTCCCAAATATGTCAAAAAGGTAAATTGGTGGCATACGAGCCGTAGAATCTGAATTACCCGTAACAACTTAGGGGGTAAAATGAAATTACCCAACGGGTAAAAACTATTTAAAGTCAAAGTGGTCCCTTTTATAGTCAAAGATATCCCGTTAGGAATTGCAAACAAGGTGCAACCGCTAATGTGGTCCTTCTCTAACTTGTATTACCGTTTAATCTTTTAGTTGATCAGATTATTATTATTATATGTAAAGACAAAATCCTACGCAGTTATTTTTTAATTATTTTCTTATTTAACTTTTGGTATCAAGTAAATCCAACTCTAATTTAATAGTTGATTGCTTTCAACGCAAAGAATTATAAATATAAGCGTCTGAAACATAAAATCTTAAGAAATAAATTAAAGATTTGTAGCATGTCTTATAAAATTTTCCATTAAGAAATAAAACGATACATTTGTGTACCACATTATGTCTAAAAAGTAAAAATGTGTGTATCTAATGTTTGACTTAACCACTACTTTGTATAGAATAAGGTTTGGAAACCGGAAATTTTATAAATTTTTTACTTGCATATTTTAGCAAGTTAACATTTACAGAATATAAATTTTATAAATAAAATGAAGAGATGTGTCAGCCAAGCACACTGGATCAGAGGGCTGCACCTGCAATGTTGAATGGAATCTCTCACTCACTCACTCTCTCTCACACACTTGATGTTCTCTCTCTAAACACAATCACTTCAATCATCAAGAACAACAAAGCTCAAACCCATAAACAACACACAAATTAATGAGCTTCATTTATAATCAATCTCCGGCCAGCTAACTACGTGCTTCTCATTTCAATCGAATCAACAACACCCAAAAATTATTGAAACAAGAACACCCATCAATTTAAATCTACCAAAAAATCTATATACCAAAATCACTGTACAATGGGTAGAATCCCCTCTCCTGATCGCTAGCTGTTTAACTTCCCCGGCCACCTCCACCCACGAAATTCAGAGGGTCGATCAAATTGAGATGTTATTGTTGATTACGAGTCGCTATCTCCGTAATCTCGCCAGCAGATTAGCATTGTGACGCATCGTCTCATGATGTAGAATCTGGCCCTTTGTTCTTTCACGAGACGAGCGCATTTTCTGGTGAAAGCACACCGGCGGTGAGTGGAGGCGGCGGTGGTTGTGGTGGTGGTGTCTTTTTTGGAAAGCTTCTTCCAAGTGTCGTCGAGGTAGATGAGGTGCGGTGGGGCAGCGGCGGCAGATGGGCGGTGGGCAGCCATTGGAGATGTGATGATGGTATTGAAGAGGAGGTGTGGTGTTGTAGGTGGGAGAAAACTAGGGGTTGCTATTTATAAGGGCAGTGGGTATCACCTGTGTCTATCCTTCACGCCTTCACACAATCAAAAAAAAAAAAAAAACAACTAAAAAAAATTCAATTTTGTTTTAGCTTGTCAATATCATTTTTGAGGATGAATCTTAAAATGTTTTTTTTTATATAAAAATTCATAAAATGTCTTTTTTTTTAATGAACTATTGATGAAATATCATTAAAAGATAAGGTGTCGATGTCTATCTGCCATAGTCGTCTACGCCTCTAATGTTATTTTTTTAAGTTTTTTTTAGTTCTTTTAGATGATTGGACGTCTGTTTGATATTGTGTCATGCTTTTTGGTTTTATGGTTTCACCAAAATGCTAGGGGTGGGCGGGGGGCATCCGCTGTGAGCCCACGCGGTGTGCCTGCGCTGAGCGGCAACACTGTCGCCACCCCCTCTACGTTGTATTTTTCCTTTTTCACGACATGTACTCGTCAATAACTCCTGTGCGTGTGTGGAGGGGGAGTAGTTGTCTAGTGTGACATGGTATGATAACACCGCTGTCACCAAATTTGAGATTTTAATGTAACATGATAAAATTTAATTAGTGAGTTTATGGTATAATATGATAGGTATGGTAAAAATGCCCCCTACACCTTAATGAAACCCAATAATTGATAGTACTATTGGTGGGAGACTATAGGTCATAGGTACATCATAAGAACTTGTTTGAAATTAAAAAAAAAAATATCTTTGTGTAAAAAAAACATGAAAGCTAATTTGAAAACTAATTACCATAATCTATTTTATAAACATATATACTTCACAAATGATACCGTGTAAATAAGAGTTAAAGACCACTAAATTTAATTAAAAACAGTGTCTATTTTATAAACATATATACGTCACAAAGTTATGATACCGTGTAAATAAGAGTTAAAGACCACTAATTTAATTTAAAAATAGTGTCCTATACTAGCACTCGACACAACTTTAAGTAAAATTTAATTAAAATAGATTTTGAAAAATACATAGAAAAGAAAGAAGGAAGCAAACCAATAGTACCTAAGGTTGAACTTGGGCTTGCGTTTGAATATAGATAGAACAAACAACTTGTACCACCCACTATTTACGTTTTATTCACAATGAAATGATGTTCAGTTTAGTGCAAAATACTTTTCTTTTCCCCAACTAAACCGTAGTAATTTTGTGATATGAACTACTATTCATGCTCATACTTTATAATGAGATTTTTTTTCTCTGTATGTGCTACTTTATTTTTCTTAAATGTTTGTAATTGTTATTTTATCAAATGTGTTTGAGCGTTTCTTTTATTAATGTGCAACATTTTTGATGTTCTCTTTAAATGAGTTAGATTTTTGTTTCTTATATGTGCTTTGTTTATGTTATGTTTAGAATGTGTTGCATTTGAATAAACATAGCAGCAGTGTGTTATTTTACGGTAAAACACTTAAAGTGCTGCTTTACACTAACCCAACACAACTTCAAACAAGTCGGTTTTTAAAAATGTATAGTAATAGTATACTCAGATTAAAAAAGTTTATTTTTATGGTGTAACTGTTTTAAGAAAATAATATTGTATAAAAGTTATGATCTTTAAAAAAGAAAATAATTTTAAAAAAGAGAAAAATTAAATTAATTATTCCTAAAATACATTACAATACACTGTTTTGTTACACGCTAATTCTAATCATTAATTAAAAAATTAGAAGACTAACATTAGATTACATGTATCCCCCTCTCCATTTTTAAAATTACATATTTCTTCAAAATATAAGTTTTCAATATATAAATATAATGTTCTTTAAACATGATTTGACAAAACATGTAATTTTACAAACTTGAAGGGGGATATATGCAATTGCCCTTAGATGCCCACTTCAATCGACATCGCTCAATTGTTACTATATTATGTGTTTGATTGTGACAAATTGGATTTTAATCATCTAAATTATGAACAATTGGACGATAATAATTCCTATTAATACCCCAATAATAATTATAATTTTATTTTTGTTGTCAACAACAATCCTAGTATCATAAACATCATTTACTTACATTTGATTTTTACTCGATTATATTGTATATTTTATAATGATTTCTAATTGTCGTAAAATATCATAACTAAATCTCGTAAATCTCATTAGTAGCAAATGTATTAATAAGGTCTGTGAATGATGAGATCTAAACAATATTACCTATATCACTAAAGATAGAGATGCTTTCAGGTAGACCCTGACTTAAAAGCACACAATAGGCTAAAACACACACAAGAATAAAAACCCAACAATCAATCAACATATAGCATACTATAAGAAGCACACAATGACAATTATGTATAAAATGATAAATAAGAAGCGCACAATGACATGAAGCAATCAAATAGTCGCACAGCAAGCAATTTATATGCACTAGAAGGCACGAAAAGCAACAATAAACAATCGTCACTCAACAATTTATATATAGTAGGCTACAAGAACCACCCAATGAGCAATATTAATGATAAGAATAATCAAACACCAATCAAATAGTAAAATGCAAAGTCTATAAAAAGAATGGTAAAGCCCTAAACCACTAAGGCACAGATAAGAAACATCTACGCCCTCTCCTATCCATCACTAACCTTGACCTTATGTATTCACATATTCTTGTCTTGAATTATGTCCTCAAAGAGGTGCAGGTTTCTTAAGTCACGTCTAATCCTCTCATCCCGAAATTATTTTAAGTTTGTCTTTACTTCTAATCCCCTCAATGGTGAGATTCTTAACTGCTCTAACTGTTGTCGTTATCTGTCTCCTTTTAACATACCCAAACTATCTTATTACCATCTCTTATCTAACCCTCTACGTTAGCTACTCCTAACTTATCTTTACAAACCTTACTTTTTACCTGGTCTTATATGCCCATACATCCATCTTAATATTCTCATATCTACCGCTTCTATCTTATTTGCCTGTGTTTTCTTGATAATCTAGCAGTCTGTTTCATATAACATAACTGGTCTGACTGGAACTAATAAAAATTCTCCCTTTAACCATGTTGAGAAATTTATTTTGCATAGTAACATTGATCCATCTATATCAACATGTATGAATTTGGTATGTAATGTCACTATCTATCTCCCCATAGACTCTAATGATTGTAAAATACAACAAAAATAAAAACTATATAAACGTTTCACAATATAAAGGGAATCCTATTTGGTTTATGGACGTTTTGATGCGTTCATGTATCTAATTAGTTATTAATGCAATTTTGTTTTCTTAAGTTAGTCTAGTTATATTTTATTTAACAGATCTATATATATTTATTGCCGATTGTATAACCTATGAACCTCATATGTCCTCACATAGGTAGTAAAGCATTTGCTCAAACATGCGACATACAACACTTGCTCACACATGGAACAAATATCGGCTTCCTACCTCGGTATGCCATATAATAACTTGAGTTGTTAGCACACCCGAAAACAACGGTTAAGACGTTGCAATAGTTAGGTGTCATACGCATCATTTATGACATGGCAGTTCAATCAAACAATACCCAACACATACTCATCGGCTCACAGAGAAGACATTCAATTTTCATTTCGTAGCTTTATTTTTCTATCAAATATATGATACTAATTAATTCTTACACTCGAGTTCGAAGATATAAATATTTTCCCTCTTTTGCGTGGCAAGTATAATATAATTAATAGCACACTTGCTAAGCTCCAATTTGTAGCGAGTAACCACCACTATGGTCTATGGAGTTTTCTCGTTTTATGTAGTTTGTATCTAGCATCTTGCTAGCTTGACATTAATACCATCTTGTCTACTTTTTATCGTATATAATACACAAAGATATTAGTCAACTTCACTAATCTTATCAATCTATATTAAAAAATTTAAATTGGCATACAGATATATACGATATAAATATTGATTGTGGGATTAAAGTTGCATGCATAGTTTAATGGTTTGTTCTAGCTAGGGAAATAAACAAAAATCATATAATAATGTGAGATACTGAGATAGTTGGTTCCCGATGCAAAACGTCACGGTGAGGCTTCTGTTTCTGTTTTACGAGAAATATTTAACGCTTACGTTACCACTGTCGGCTTCTAACTCTTCTCCCTAATAGATTATGTAAAGTTTTACAAATAATGAAGACAAATTCTGTTCTAATTTTTCCTTTTATATTAATATAGTTATTATATGCAATGAAAAGATGAATAATAAACTAACCGAATATTTTTGTTAGCACCATGGCAGACACAGTTACAAAGTCATGTCACCGGAATCGACCAGGTGATATCAACCGTGAAAACAATATAAAACAGAGAAAACATGATATAACTATTGATTGATTTAAAACCAACATACATCGGTGGTTTGTTGATCTAATAAGTAAAAAGAATTCTGACCCATTCATCATGTGTATTTAAAAAAAAGAAGGTAAAACTACGGTTAAAAAAAAGTAAACTATAGTTTATAGTTTTTAAATGACAGCTATTTTTTTGTAAACTGTGGTTTATATGAGGTTGATATATGCAATAATAGAATCCAAACTAAATTATTATGGGTTTAAGGCATGAGATTAGTAAATGCATTTCATATTTTTAATGTGAACTCAGTTTTAGTTAAATTAAAATGATATAAGGTGACTGACTACTTGAGGGGTGATGGTTTGGGCTCATTCTTTATGGTGTTTCTAAGTTAGTTAGGTTTGGAGTGTTAAAATTAGTATAGATGATTGATATCCCGTCTCATAAAAGCTTATTCGGGTATTACGGGTTGTTTAAAACGTTGTTAAAAAGTAATTACTTGATAAACTAGATAATGAAATTTAGAAATCCATCTAAAATTATATTAGCACATATTTAGGGCTAAACACATGATGGTCTTAAATTTTACTATTATCGAATTGTATAATAAAACAATAGTATTTGATAAATGATAATCGGGTGGTCAATGGTCTTCAACTAGGGTATCGTCGCATTTAACTTTTTTTTAACAATAAACTCATACACATTTAAAATCTACATCATATGTTTACGAACAATAAACACTATCTAACTTAGTGAAATAGAATATGAGTAAAATTCCCTTTTTATATTGATTATCCCAACTAGAGACATAATCATCAAATAGAAGACTTATATCTATAGTGTTAATATAACTATTATTTAAATTTGAAATAAGAAGCATCAGAATTTTACTATTAACAATCAATAGTTATTATGTAAACTATACTAAAATTTGTGGGGTATAAGATTATAAAAGAAAAAGAAATAAATATAAGGCAATAATAAGGTGGGAATAGGAGTGGGGGTGGGGTGAAGTGAATTGGTGGGAGTGACAGCAGAATGGAAGAGCTGATGACATGGCGCTGAGTCGGACAATATCAAAAAGGGGTGGAAGAATGGACCCCACTCTCGTGTCAAATCTGACGGATGCTAATCACTCCCTTAGGAGTTAGGACCGTCTATCAACTTCTCCATATTTTCCCCTCTTATGTAATTCCACAACCGTTCCTAAGCGACATACTTGTAATGTTTATTTTTATCAATAATTATCGGCTCAAATAGTTAAAGTTGAGTTATTTATCACAATTAAAAGTCTAAAGGTAGGAGCATAACTCAAATTACTCAAATGAAAACATTAACAAGAGAGAGAGAGAGTCACTTTTTTCTAACAAAATAAAAAAAAAAAAAAAAACAAAATACACATTGATTGGAGCATAACCCAAATTATAAAAACAATCCAAACAACATAAACAACCTAAATTAATTTATTGATGGAGCAGGTAGTAGTCGTCAAAATTGGAAGCCGAAATGGGGTTGGTGAGGCACCAGTGGCGGTGTTGCCAAGATACCCTATCAAGCTGATTAGTTTTGCTGGAGGTGTGTCGAGCATCCTAATGAGTGAAACACTTTCTAGTAATACCGTCAATGTAGGGTTAGCTAATTTGATAAAACTTTGCCTCCTAAAATGAGAATTTTAGATTTAAACATAAGCATGATATAAATTAAACTAGTGTAATTTAAAGTAATTGTTTGATTAATTTTTATTTCTTATATCGACCAAAATATTAAAAAAAAAAACCATTAACAAAAAGCTAATATCAAATAACAGTAAAGAAAATAAATCCGAATTACATGAGATTAAACATGCACCGGTTTTGCCAAATGTTTATTTGTAGTTGAAAAAACCATCTAGCAATATCCAAATGTTATTTCTTGCTCGCATTTCTAGACAAAAAAAAAAAAAAAATCAGAGATTTCGATATACAACCGATTTCTTGTGACAATGATGGTCATAGGGTAGGCCTGCTGTGGGTGCAACGGTTACTTGTACATGTTGCTAAAACAGTTGGTCCATCCATCAATTAAAGATTTTGGATACATAAACTATTACTTAACACCAACGAATTTGGCATAACTGAATGACGTCTACTACTATCCTAAAAATTCTTTTGCCTGATACGGTTTACCATGCACTTGTTTCTTTCAATGATTATTTTATTATTTCTTATTTCATAAAACGTTAAAAACAAAAGTCATAGTATATGGTTTTGCAAGTGTATTTGGATTGTAGATCGTGTTAACTTTTTTTAAAAAAGAAGTTGAATAAGCGGTTGTGTTTAAATTCTTTTTCTTTGGCATTCCAATGAAAATATAATTTGAGCTTAAACATTTTATTTTAAACAAAATATATTTTTGATTATTATTTATTTTTAGTAGGCTAAATATTATACAACTTTTTAAGCTTAGAAGTCTTAAATTTCATTAGGATAAACGTTCAAAAAAGATTGAAGGACATAGGGTTGCACGTGTCCCCACCTCAAATAAAAGTATGCATCTAGTGCTCTTGTTATCAAAATTTTAATTTAAAAAATCACTTACTGTCTCAAAGGTATATCCTGATAATAAATGTCCCCTTATGTTAACTAAGTCGAGAGTTCAATTTCTATAAGGTATAAGCGTAACTAGTTAGTAAAGTAGATTTAAAATTGTTTAAAATCACTAACCATTAGAATAGTAATTTTCAGTGAGATGATTTGTATTACACTCGTTATAATTTTCATACAGCTATTCACAACCTCATAGAGTGATAATCACTTCACCACCTCTTTGGTTACTATTGCAGACCCATAGATTCATCACAAGTTGAATTAACAAAACAGCAATGACTAAAAATGTCGAGCAAACACGAACAATTGCATGCATTTGAAGTAAATGTCATCACATGCCTAGATATCTCAACCAACTAGATCTTTGTCCATGTTTATGTCTTTTTAAAATATTGAATTATTAGATTCAAGATAAAAACTATATATAAAATGTGTATCTGACGTTTGACTTAACTCTCGCTTTGAACGTGGTTACGCAGCCTTAGTATACAGTTTATACAGAAAGATGCTTCACATGACCCGAACCCATGATCTTAAAGTCACAAGACATAAATCTTATCAACTGCTGCAAGGCCCATCTTTATAAAGAAAAAAAAAACTATAAATGTTAAAATACAAAAATATATTTTTAAGAAAGGGTATGGTGTATAACATAAAGTTTTTTTTATTTATAAAACTGTCTTTGTCCATGCCTTGACATGATTTATTTAAAGAGTAGCTAACAACATCACTAACACGTAAAAAGTGAATATGAAAACCACCAGATTTCAGTAAATTGTCTCATATGCGCCGTCTAGCCTTTTAATTTACTTAAACAATTAAGCAATTAAATAAATTAAATTAGAGAGCTATGTTTCTTTATTCGAAATTTGGAATATATCTGTAGGCTTGTAGCTAGTTTTGTTTTTTAAAAGGATTAGGTCATTAACCGACCATCCATCAAACATTTGAGTTTTTTTTATGGCATATCAACGACCCTTTTTCCTTGTGTTTAAAAACTGATATTGGTTTAGTGAAATTAGTGATTATATACACAAGTTGATTATGTGATACGTAAGAAGTAAATATTATTGTTTAGAAAAAAACTAATGTTTATTAGTGTGTGTATCTTTTCGAGTTCTCATGTTCAATTCTCATTAAGTGAACTGAAACAAGAGATTTGAACTATTTTTTATTGATTAAAAATTTTTCTGTCTACAAACAAAGAATCATCAATTTTGTCTTTTGATAAACTAATATGTGGCTAATTTTTTATATAATAATGTAAATTTTAAGCTCAAACCAGAAATTTGGTACTGTTAGATATTGATCCAATAACAAAGATATTTTTGGAGACATACATATAATTGTGTGAATTGAATATTGCTTTTGTGTGTAAAGCAATGGACCCTTATTAAATATGCCTAAACGTATATATTTTCTTTAAGAATATAACATAAAAATTGTACATTAGAAAATTTACATACCGAAAACAAAGGAAACAGAACCATACCAACCCATATTTTTTTCTAATAAACTTAACTATACCTGTTCCCCAACCACTTCTCCATAAGAGTATAATTTTGACGGTTTTTACTATTGTCTCCGTTTGTTAATTATTATTTAATTAAAAGAAGATAATTTTCTTGAGTATTTTGTAAACATCTCCCACGAGACATGCATTTGGGTGTGAAATCTGCGCGCATCTTCATCTTTGACTGGTTAATATTATTCACACGCACAATATCATTTTCATATTTCAATAACTTAATTGGAAATATTTTAATCAACCAAATTAAAGAAATCAGAAAAGGATTGAGAATTTTTTATTCATAACGATTACTCTTGAACGGTATCCACAAAGATGTTTACGAATTTATTTAAATTATCGAACACAAGTTCGTTGACACATATGCGACAAAAAATACCACATGACATTGTTAATATTATATTAACTATACAACTAATTAGGCTAGTAACTTATGATAAAAAAATTAAATTAAAACACGAGAAAAAATGTAAACCTTTCAAGTTGTTTTAGTTTTATTGCCAAATGTTTGACCAGATTAATATTGTAGAACCATAACATGCAATTTGCACATGGGATCATGCATGCAAACGCTCCACTCACACAATTATGATTCCTTCTGTTTTAGTATTTATTTTTGTTTTTTACTACATATATATATATATATGTTTTACTTTACAATCATGTATATGTAAAGAGTTTGACCAAGTAATTTTTAACTAGGAATTCAAATCACAGACACCCTATATCTAATCTTAAAATCTACACCAATTTTTTATAACGATATTTAAAATCATCTTTTTGAAGTAGGATATCATATAACACATTTGGATATTATTCAACCAAATACCTATGGTGTTTGGACTAAGCATTTAATTAGTTTTAATTTCCATTATCAGGGCATGCGAATAAGAAATTAATAGTAATTGAGGAAAAGGATTACCGAGTTGTTACCCTTTTTTGTTGGACGGGAGTACCATGCCCCCGATTCCGAATGTTAAAAATTCTCATAAATCGCTATACTTCCATCGATCAACATATCATACCAAAATCGCTCACTCATTTGACCATTGTGGATTGGTAACTAAACTGTTACGTGACAGTGGAGTAGTTAAACTCTATTTTCCCAACTTATTAATTAACAATAACATTTTTACAATATTCACGAAAAATTCTACTCTATTTAACTTCTCAAAAAATATATTCCCTTTAAAAAACTTAAAAGTAGAATTGTCTTCTCAAACTAAAAAAACAAACCAATTTCGTAAGGCATGTCAAAACACTCAACCACAAAAACAACCGCCCTCTCAATTCGAACAACCCCAATCACAAACCTAAGGATATTGTCAAATATGAAGGCTTTACACACATGGCGACGTGGGAAGTTGTTCGCCATAACGCGTTGAGGGCCGCTATGCCTTCAATGAGTAGTGATTACAACCGACCAAAGATCAAAAATAAAAGAATCTTGCCACTTTATACATCACGTTTTTTAAAGCTCAATTTATCGAGATCTATCTTAACAACAATAAGCCAACACCTTTAGTGAAGACAAGAAATCAACCGCATCAACATCTTCTCAAAAATGAACTTCTAAGCAAGAAGTTCAACACCTTTAGTCAAGAGAAAATCAAGCAAAAAACCTAACTTAGAGACGAGAAGTTCTATTTTATGCAAGTGGGCAACATTTTTGGATTGAATTATTACGAAAATAAGAAAGAAGTGATGGACAAAAAACAAAAACAAATGGACTTGGATTTTATCCTGAAAAGGCCACTTCACATATTCTAGGATGATGTTGGACATGGTGCTACAACGAAAACGTGAAAATACACAACGTTTGAGTTGACATTAGCCCTATGAGATTTTGTTTTATTAAACTTTCTTTTTTAAATTTCTTATATTTTTTTCTTGTAAAAAATATATATTTCTTTCATTTTAAACAATGAATCTTTAGTTTATAAACTGGTGGCCAAAATCAAAACATCTAAAACTACCTGTAGCAACATAGTTTGGTTTGTAATCTTATCTTATCTTACTACTCTAATAAAAGAGTAACTTGAGATGCCACGTGGCAGTACCACAATCATCCTCATTAAAATTTTCCCGCCTCTCTCTCCTCTTAAATAATTATCTTAATTACTAATAATATTATTTAACCTTCTTTCACATTTAATAAATTTAAAAAGAGATCTATTTATTAATGTTATTTTTAAATAAATAAATTTTTTACAAAATAATAAATTTTTCTAAACCATAAAACTTTTTTAAAAATACGAAATATTTTATAATTGGTATTTTTAAAAATTCAATTTTTTAAAACCAAAAATAATTAAATTTGGGAGTTGTAATAAGAAAATTTTTAAAAATGAAATTTTTATACGGTTTGTTTTAGAAGAAAATGTTTATTTTTTTTGGAAAAATGGTTAAATTTTTTTTAAAAAGTTGATATCACTGTTTTATTAGTTATAGTCATTTCTTATACGTAATTTCAGCCATATCATATTTTAGAATATTATTTTATAATTAATAAATATTATTATATTAATATTTTATTTATTTAACCCGTGTAATACACGGGTTTACTAAAGCTAGTATAAGATATAATTATATATTCTTTTGCAATTAAACTAAATTATATTATAATTATAATTATAAATTTAAAGAATAAATCAAAGTGATTTGTCATGTGGTAAAAGAGGTAATAATTCCCTTTAAAACAGAAGAAAGATAGAGAATAATGAGGTCGCACTGTTATGACATGCGAAAAGAGTGACAAGAGACTAGTAAATCACTCCTTAGTGCCCTCATTGTTTTTTCACATCATATTATGAAGATTTAAACATATAATAAGTTTTAATTGTATATTGTTTTGTAATTAATTTACTTTATAATTTTAAAAAATAATGTAAAGTGATGTGATATGTGATAAGAGTAATAACGATCCCCGCTATATAAAAATAAATAGAGAAAATTGTATGATATTAACATCGTTATGTTTTAACTTAAAATCGAAACAAAAAGCCGATATTTTAGTTTCTATGATATTAACATCGTTCGGTTTTGGTTTTTGATTTTCACTTTGGTTTTGGTTTGTTTTTTTTTTTTTTTTTTTTTTCGGTTTTATCATTTGGGCTTCTATATTTTTAAAGAAACAATAGTATAAAGATGAATTTAAACTAAAAACTTTGGGTTTTCATCATTTTGTTAATATTTAAATATAATCTATATATTTTTATAATTACTTGATATTAAAAATGAATTTCAATTCATAAAATACAATAACAAAAAATTTAATTAAACTTTTTAATCTACCAATTCAAACAAAAAAATTTAAAAATTATTCTTGAAACCTTATTATTCAAAAAAATATAGATAACATAAGTTAAATAAGTAACTAATAGGATAATCATGTTTATAAGTGTATGAATGCACCTCTAAGTTTACAAGTTCGGTTTGTATGTTTTTGGTTTGGTTTTTTCGGTTTTTATACAAGTATAACCAAAACAAAACCGAAAAATCGGTTTTTTATAAACCATCAAACCAAACTGTCGGTTACTTAATGGTTTGGTTTTTTTTTTTTTTTTTTGTTTGATTTTATCGGTTATTTTGGTTACGATTCAGATATTATGATTTTTTTTATACAATTTTAATAGTGAGGTCGCATTGTGTGATCTGCGGTAAAGACTGGCAATCACTTCTTGTGCCCTCATGGCTTTTTACATTGAATTATGAAGATTTAAACATTTAACTTTATTAATCGACTTTTGTTGCTATTAACGGGTCACATATTCCCTTCTAGTGGACTTTAATTTGATCCAGACTCAAACGACGAAGTACTCCACATTAAATTCCAGTTACCAGCCCATAAAAGTGAAGGCCCATTATATTCAGGAAGCCTAAATAACAGCCCAGCTAAACCCAACGATCCTTAAAATATGCAACAAGATAAGAAAACTAGAGGTGCATATTTCTTTCTTTTTTTTTTTTTTCCTATAATAATCAGTTCGGCAACATTTTGTTTTTAAAGAAAACCATTTTATTATTATAACTCCCAATACTAATTATTATTAATAATTATAGTAATCATTAAATAGGAGATATTTTTTTTGTTGAAAATAAATGTTATTATACCATGTGTACTTCTCATTTATCTTTTTATTCGAATAGTGACATTTGAGAAAATGACTATTTTTATCAGTAACAGTAACAAGTGGCTAACTATTTATTAACTAAATATTTTCCTTTTCCTGCATATTTTCCAAAACTATTAATGGACAAAGAACTTTAACATTAACTGATCCAGATCTTCTAAAAATAATGCTAGAGATGGAACTAGAAAAACTAAAGTAAAAATTTGTCTTTTTTCTAACATTATATTTGATTAAATTTATTTTGTAGCATTAAGAGAACTTGTTACAAAAATACGCTTAACATAATCTTTTTCAATAGCCGAACAATATTGGGTAGAACAAAGAAATATATATGTTATGAAAATTGCACAATCACAACATACCTATCAGATTTAAATCACTAGATTAGGTTTATTATAACAAGATTTTAAAAAGGTCAAACAAACACAATTGTTCGTAAGAGAATCAAAAAGAAACAATAATATATGCAAAAAAAAAAAAAAAAAGAAGTAATTATTTGAACCTTCTTAATATACTCTTATTATTAGACGTTGTACAAACAGAGTTTTCACAAAAAATAAAAATAAAAAAATAATTGATAAAAAATTTAAGTTATGAGAACTATAAGATCTCTTCTTTTACATATGTGTAAGATATCACTCCTTTTTATATATTCATAAATAGAATTCATAGAGATCTTAAGAAAAATTCATTTGATCTCTTTATGTTAGTAGACAATGTTTGTTTTTCACATTATTAAAAAATAACATATATGCCATATAAAGCACAACAATTGTAATAAAAAAATGTTTTGCTTAGAATTGAAGAAGACTATTATACATCTATAATATCATACACGTTCTTCAATTTCAAAAATGTTTGAGTCAGCTTTTATCTTCTTCTTTATATGTGACAAGTAAATATAAAAATCTCTCTATTTTAATAAAAAAATATTTATAAGCGACACTTATCAACACCATATTCCTTCTCACCAATTTTTTTCCCGCTTCTCTCTACTATTTAATAATCACATTAATTATTAACAATAGTATTTAATTTTTTTAGATTAAAATAGTTTCTTAATAAATTAAGAAAGAGATCTTTTTACTAATGTTATTTTTAAGGAAATAATTTTTTATAAAATTAGAAAATTTTTTAGAACATCAAACTTTTTTAAAAATACAAAATATTTTATAATTGGTGTTTTTAAAAAGTAAATTTTAAATAAACAAAAAATAATTAAAATTAAGAGTTACAATAAAAAAGTTTTTAAATATGATATTTTTTTAAACGTTTTGTTGAAATAGAACTTTTATTTTATTTGTTATAAGAAAGATTTTAATCATATCTTATTTTATAATATCGATTTATAAATTATAAAATTTTATTCTATTTAATATTTTTTATTCAACCCGTGTAATACACGGATTTATTAAAGCTAATTGTATATAATAAGACTTGGATATGTATTTAAGCATATTTCATTTCTCACGACCCAACATCCATGCAGATATACTAAACCATATTACCACTTTGAAATTTTATTTTTGCTAGTCAAAGTTTTACTTTGTACAAATAAATGAACAAATAATTTCCCATCTATCCAAACTTATTTACACGTCATACATAATTGAACACATTTTCACCGACACCTTCTCAAGCAAATATTTAGTTTCACTTTACACATAAAAATATTACATACTTAGAGGATAATATTGCACTAACTACTTCCGAATGCAATTGAATTTGTGCATTATAACGCCATATATTTATAAATATTTCACCAACTATTAGTTCATAATTTATAATCATGACTTGTCATAATAAAGTGATTTCATGAGATACCTTATATTAACCATACCATAAAATCTTGTTTAATATGTGATTCCACTTTTGAAAAGGTTTACCAATTACCGACTAATCCTTTCACAATCTTGAGTGTCAGCTTTTGCTTAAACATCTACAGCCACCGATTCTTAATCCATAAATCACTAATTTGCTAATACCCTTTCTATATATAACTAGTAGCGGAACCAGAAAACTTTTTATAGGGGGTCACTATTTTATAGTGATTTGATTTGCAACAAAATAACGTATAATTTTTCGGGTGGTCCCATTGGGAATGTTATGAAAAATATAATATCAAAAGAAATCAAATAAAACTTATATTTTATGTTCAAAGTAAGGGTAAAATTATAATTTTTCTGATTATAAAGTAAAAAAAGAAACAAAGTCATGGACTTGCAACTTGCAAGGATCGAACCCACAACCTCTTACTCCACATGAGCGCATGCTAACCAGTGAACCATGATCAGATTGAAGTTTCCATGCGAACTTTAAAATAGTAATGGGTTCACTTTCTGAAAAACTATGGGTTCATTTAAAAATTCGGCACTATACGTTACACTACCGACTCAAAAATCAATGGGGTCACTTGACCCTGTTCGTCTAGGCGTAGATCCGCCCCTGTATATAACTCCATTTCAATATGATTTTCCCATGAGAAATTCAATATTCTTGATTTGTCTCTTATAACGTTCTATCATTTGACCTTCATAATCGTTCCTAAGTGAATATTTTGATAGTAAAGCAATGTATTTTCAAACTAAAATATTGTAGGGTTTAGTCCTACATTATGTAAAATATGATGATTTTATTCCGCATATTCTTAGAAAACAAAATATAATTGGATCTCTAATTTAAAGCACATACATACTCTCATAATTGTTTCTTCACTTAAAATTATCATTAATCATCTACAAAAATAGCTAGTATCGACACCTAAGTAGAAACAGACCACTTTAATTGTTTGGGCACCAATACATTCTATACCATTTTTAAGCTCGGATAATGGATTCATATTCTTGCACCATTTGTAACATACTACAAGTGAGTTCCAAACAAAACTCATTTCACCTTAGACGATGTGCGGGGCACCGGTCCGGTCCCTAGCTAGTGACTTTACTTACAAACAATTGCGTTTGTGGCCTTCAATTTAATTACCCAATAACTTGCCAGTTATATACTCCATGATTTTGTCACATATTTGACTTCCTCAGCTTATATACAAGGGAATTTATGTTTGAGTACATGCTGTATATATATATGTGTAATTGTGTGTTATTTGTATATATCCTAGCTAACAAACATAGATATGCAAAGAGAATGAGTGGCTAAACGCACCCCTAATCTATATTCATGTGTGAGATGAATAGATACGTTTAGTAGCACCCAATACAAAATCGTTGTAAAAATTTAACAGAAAACCCTAATCCTCTGTGTTGATGTGTAACTACCTACAAGAACATGAAGAAATAAATCGAACTGAAGTTTATTCGAAAGGGCATTACCCAATTCAGAATACTTAATTGATCACATCAGAAAGTGAAAATGAACCTACGGAAACACCAATCTATTGATTTAAATTGTACAGTACGTACAAATTATTCATCTATCCACTTACATCACAAATTCACAAGGTGAGATGTGCATGTGTGGTACTGATTCTCCACCTAAAGATTCTCTCCACCAAAAGTGTATTGACTGATGGTAATAAGCTGTGCAAGAAGTAGTCCACTTCTTAGAGATCGAGAGTTTAAATATTACGATAAGTAGGTTAGTTGGATTTAAGAGTAGATTAAGATTTACGTTTAAACAAAACCTAAAGATTCTCTCACATATACACATAGTCAAATCTCGATTCTAGAACAGTTGGCAAGAAATTCAAGAAAAAGGTTAGGAGATATAAAACAAATGATTTCAATAACATAACTCTTGCTGTGAGGAAAACCCTAATTAAGCATTCCAGTGCACACTTACCTAAATAAGGATATTAATTACTTCTCAAAAGTGAAGATTAGTGTAAACCAAGTTTACACCAAAAGCAACAAACATATAAAGTTTCCATTAAACAAGTAATTAACAAATAGATAATTGCTAATGGCAAAAGAATTAAGTTCTATTTTATTAAATTATAAATTAGGTAAAGCTTTGCTTACCAGCATCCACTTGGAAGATAAAGACTTCTCAAAATAATATTAAAATGAATAATTAGCCATTAATTGTTGCTGCAGCATCATCAAGATTCTCAAACCATCGGCTCATAGCGTTCGATCGAATCAGTAAAGATATCATGTGAAACGAGATCGATATAAACATCAAAGATTTTGTATAAAGTGATATACTTTTTTGTGAATCTTGAGGATGCTCCAACAGCAAGAACTGACTGTCATGCTTTTCTTGAGATCTCTTGAATCATTTGTTGATAGAGATCAATTATGAAAGAGTGGTAAAGATGGAGAGATCAAAGGAAACCCTAGAAGATCTAATGGAAAGCAGATAATTAAGTAGGTGGTGAGAAAAGATAAAAAAGGAATAACTTTTGGTCAACTATATGATGATGAAAATGAATAGGAATTGTGATATAGGAGAAAGATAAATAATGCATGGATGAAGATGGGGCTTACAATTAAAGAAGAAAAGTTGGGGATTTTCTTGAAAGACCGTGAGATGGGTAAAGGTATATATAGAGGAAAACATGAAAGGAATATACCAAAGAGCTTCCTAACGCACGACGTTCTTCGCCATCTGTATGGGCGCATATGTGGAGGAGAGAATGTTGAGCGGCTGCAAACATAACAAGGAGAGAAAAATAGGGGCCGTTCTTGCCCACGAACGCATCCATGCGAGAGGTAAACTATTACGTGAGATCGAGTGGAGAGAAAAGGGGGTGTCCGTGGGGCGGTCAAAGCATTGATGATCCTTATGTTGCAAATATACTAATTAGTTCATATGATCTAGCCCTTTGTATGCACGGTATGATGAATTGAAAAGTACACATCACATAGTTGACGACAGAAGTTTCATCCCCTCCTATGTGGTTTTTCTCACGTCTTTTGTAACAAATTAATGTACTCATTCTCTTAATATATAATAGTCTAACTTAATCCAACCAATTGCATAGGAAAACTAAAGAAAAAAAATTTCATTTGTTATTAACAAATTAAGAGGTAATTCACTGATAGAGTATCTTTATCTCGTTGTACGAGTAATTTAAAAAGGCTCTAAGTAATATATCCTAATCAATTGCTTCCATGTAAATATCACCACGCAAAACGTTAAAGTTTTTTGTAACCACCAACTATTAATAAAATCTATTTTTTTTTTTGAAAAAATGTCACAGAATAATAATCAAGTTTCAAAAGTGTTTTAATTTAGTCACTTATGCATATTTTTCTCAAATTGGACCACCAAACGATCAAATCGAGTTATCATTAAATTTTCCTATGTCAAGAAAGTAACGGTGGAGAAGACATGAGGGTCAGAATTTTCAATATATAAAATTATATTAAAAAATTAAAAAAAACATGTTAATTATGAAAAAAAATAAAAAAAGTACCTAAAATTTACGTCAACGTTCCATATCCGCATCAAAAGATAGAAAAAAATATTTTCTAATTGAAACCAAAAGTATAACAAGCAAAAAAACATGTTAAGACCTTTAATTTATATAAAATATAAAAACTAAGTGATCTAATTGAAAAATTTTTTAAATTTGAGTTAACTAATTGGAACAAAAGTTGGTTACTATTTTACAAAGTTACCCCTTTGTTTTTCAATAAAGTTCAGCTTGTAACTGTCAATCATCTTTTTGAAAATTGAAAATATATATATATATATTTGTGAAGACTCTTGATTAGTTGTTGGTTTTTCAAAACAAAATGTAGTTGATCGAAATACTAGTTAACAGATGTTATTAGTAAACTTCACTTTTATTTTTATTTAACCAAAATAAAGTTACTTCTCGAGAAAGAGATAAATTCCAGACAATAATATCATGTATCATGAGTTTTGAATAATAAAAGAATTCATTTATTATTAAGGTGTGTATTATGTATGAAAATATGATATGAAAGCAACAAAAATCATATACTTGTGAGAGATTTATTAAAAGTAAATTCCCTATTAACTTCAGATAGTTTTATTTACTTATTTTTTAAAAGCTTTCATTCAAGAATTCTCTATCGACTAATAAACTTCATAATTGCTAACCATCATACAAAGACTTTTTACCCATGGGTTAGGATAAGTACTTTCAAATCAAAACTTTAGCCACGAGATGAAGTTTTGATTAGTTTAATATAATTTAAATAAAAAATACACTAGCGGCTTAGACCATGCTCCGTAGTGGTTCGATATTGAACGTGTATGAAAATAAACACCTCACGTTGGTATGTTCGGATCGAGTTTATAAAACTTGAATGGATCAATCAGGCATATTTAATCACACGCATATCAAAATATGATAAGGTACTATAATTAAGAAATTAGGATTTATATATAGTCGGGCGATGGATCGATGAGAATGATGAAGTGAGAGATCGAGCGGAGTTGAAGGGTGGTGGTTGGAGCATCAAACATGGAATAGTGGAGGAGGAGCGGAGAGCGTCCAACACGGACTAGTGGAGTCTCGCTTATCTCACATCTATCACTCTTCACTCTCCCCACCTCGTACGGAACTCTTTTTTCTACACCATTTTATTCTACTAATGAATAAGTGTCCCCATATCTACTATCTATACGTACACCCACTTTTTTATTATAAATCAATACCCACATATTTTTATACAGGTCGTATGGCTTAATATACGTCATATAAACTTATGTGAAGCGTATAACATTTCTGACAATCCTTCTTAATTCAGTGTCAAATATTGGTGTGCGTGTTGTATAGGTTTCTATGGGACGTATAGAGGTTCGTATATGGGATCGGATAGTGCTATACGGGACGTATAACTCTCTGACAAACTACTATTTTTTCTCGCTTTTAGGGTCGTCAACCTATACGTCTCGTGTAGCTCTATACAAGACGTATAAAGGGTGTTGATTTTTAATCGTGGGGGTCTTAATATTAGGACCTATAAATAATAATGTGCATACCAACGCGTCCTGTCTTTTCTCAATGCGTCTTTTCATATGGAATTCTTTAGACGCTAAATGCACATATACAATGTTTACACACAGTGGCTGAACTAGAAATTGTTTTTAATAGGGTCATTGTGTTTTGATGTTTGGATATCTATCAAGTTGATTTATAAATTTTCCAGGTTGGGCCAACTCGTTTACGGATTTTCTAGGTCTAGTCGATTTATAATTTGCAAATTTTCATTTTTTCCTTCAATTCATTCTCATATATCAAATTCTCCTACTTTTGTTCATCCAAGCTCACACTCTAATCCACATTAGAGTAGGATCTTTCTTTGTTATTTTTGCTCACCTAATATACATGGGTTCATTAGGGAAAACCAATGGGGTCAAACATATTTTCATTATACGTATGTTATGTGAAAGTGAGAATTAAATGGGGTCACTTGGACCCATATATACTAACATAAGTACTTTCTTAGTTTCATCCCTTGTTTACACAGTAGTACCGGGACAAAACGGTTATTTAATTAGTCATGGTTGGATCAAGAAAACCGTATAAAATCATAAGTGTATATCTATATATCTATATATATATATATATATATATATATATAAGGGAGGGTTCCAATGGAAACCATGTTATAATTAAAAACTAAGAAAACCATTTTTTCACATTTGATCATTTTGATCTATGGTTGAGATTAATTAGTGGTATTTTAGTAATTTAATTAAAGATTGTGAGTATTTAATAAGATCTTAAGGGCATAATTGAAAGAACACAAAATAATTAATTTGGTAACCATCACATATAATTAAATTGTTTCTAAAATCACTCAAATTTTTTCTCTTTCCTCTCACCTCTCTCATCTTTTTTTTTAAAAAAAAAAAGTTTATAAAATCATATATATTTTTATTTTTTTAAATGAATGATTAGTTTGATTTTTTTCAGTTGACGTATATGTAACAACAGCAGTGTTACGTATATGTAACAGCAGTGTTACGTACATGTAACAGCAGTGTTACGTATATGTAACAATAGTACTAAGTATTCGTTTTGTTCGTTTTGTTCTTAATGACATAGATACCATTTTTTATTCTATTGATATTCATATTCATAGCTATCAAACATACATATACGTATGTCACGAGTGAGTACATATATGTATCTTATCCGGATACCCATTTTCCTTCTAGTTCATCACCATCTTCATTATGTTACGTATACGTAACACTGCTGTTTGTTACGCAAATGTGACATCTTTGTTTTAAATCTTCATCGTCTTCATCTTGATCCACCATCAACCTGATATACGTACATATACGTATATCACGAGTGGGTACATATTCGAAAACCACGGGAGGGTGTCGATGATGGTAATGGTGGTTAGGACCGCAATGAAAATAAGAAACGACATGGTGCTGGTAATGTTCGTAGGTGTCGACAGAAGCAGATGGTGGTGATCGATGGTGGCAAGGTGGTGGTGAGACGATTCAGTTGACATCATCGACGGATTGTAGCATCCGGTTGAATCTTCATCTAAATCATCATTGAATCTTCAATTTGATTTAAATTAGTTCTACAAATATGGAAGATGATGATTTGGAGAGAGATTGGTCAAAAGTCAATAAGGAATTGAAAGTTACAAACTATTACCTAAATTAGTGGAGTGAAATTTTACTTAATTGTCCTTTTAATTAAAAGAATTAATAAACTATTAGAAATTATGTGATTGGTTGATATTGGTTTTCTTGGTTTTCTCTTATAATGGTGGTTTTCATTTGATCACTCCTCTATATATATATATAGAGAGAGAGAGAGAGAGAGAGAGGAGAGATCCTAAGAAAACCACAAAGTTATGAGAAAACTAGAGAAAACTAGAGAAAACCAATGAAAACGCTCACATAATTTATAAATTTTTTATTACTATCCTCTATATATATGTGTGAGTATATATAAATAAAGGTATGGATCAAATGAAAACCGTAGCATGGTTTTACATATATGTCACACATAGGTTACGTATACGTAACCATTTTTCATTCGACATAGTGTTACATATACGTAAGTTTCTTCATTCTCGTATGTATGCTCAACATATATTTACCAAACACTTAAATAGCATTTTAATAATTAAAATAACAAAAAAAATTTGAATTATGTTATTGCTTTCCGTGGTTTTCTTTGGTTTTCAAATAACTATTGGTTTTCTCAAGAACTCTTCCCTATATATACAGTTATATATAATTTAATGTAAATATTTTATATGTGTAGCTTATAGTTATATATAAAATACAACAATAATCTTATATCAAACACTTCAATTAATCGTTTGAATCGGCCGGTTCGATGGATACAAAATGAATCGGAGTAGATAGGAATGGTGGCCCCTCCGAATCCCAATCTTACTATCAGAACAGCTTGTCCGATCCTAGCGGGACAACACTACATATATAGATATATTTAAGAATAATTAAGCACATTTTATGAAAATTAATGAAAGTATATTTTTTTATTTTTGCGAAATACATACAATCTATACGCATTTTAAAAAGATCATTAATAATGAGACTAGGAACATGGTGAGGTCGCATTCGCCTCTTACTTTCTCTCTCTGTGCGACTCTTACATGTAAAAACTATTGTATTTCCTCTCCCTCACCGCCTCACATACCAAATTATTCTAGTTTGACAAAAACTTTGTCCTACCTTCTTTCCTCCACTTCATTATATATTTCTCATCTCACGATCTCTCTTCTAAAAATATGCCGTTGGAGAGGCTCCATATATATATATATATATATATGACTATATGAGAATGCATTTTGAAAACTTTGAGATTATATATCTTAGTTCTAAAATCAAACAAACTTCTTGTTAGAGAAACTTAATTGTTTCTTGTTTGATTTTCAGGCTAAAATCAATTGCGAAAGAACCTAAAAAATATTGAAATTGATGAAAATATATATCGTATCGAAAAATAGAATAGTGAGAGTCATTGACGAAGACACACAATGAGAGTCAATGCTAATGTCATACAGATATTTTTGGATAAAACTTAGGAGAACCAAATTACCTGCATATGAAGTCATGCGGCACCACATAAACCCTGTGTGTATACGCACGCTGCATTTTTTTACTGCTCGCACCAAAGTCCTAAAATTCACTTGAAAAATCAAAAATATAAATCTTAGTAATGGATAATTTGTGTTTTAATATATAAAATACGAAGAATTAATTTAAGTTTTTTTATAGTTGAAATCGTATAATTCAGTGGTTAAAAATTGATCATTAGATTGAACATCCTAATATAACCATATCGTGCATAAATTATTACTTATTTACAACTGGTGTTATCACTAAAAACATATGACTTTTCACAGTTAGAAAGCACATTTCTCAAGACCGGTTTACCAATATATATAGTTTAAAACTTTAAATAACATATCACCGACTACTATATTAGCAATAGATTGCAGTCCAACACATTTTACCAGCGGGCAACATTGTTAACAATCTATGTTAAATCTGTTATGCTTTAGTTTTGTGGGTTTTTTTTTTTTTTTTTTGTATGTTTAATTCAATGTCACATGGCATGTGCCTAGCACATGGAGAAGTGCGACCTAGGGTTTTGTAAATTGGACCATGATTATGCATGTGTTTTATTGATTAGGTTATTCGACCATTAAAGTTAATAATTTTAATTTATTAACTAGATATCTTGTTTGGACATACATGCTTATAATGAATTTGCAAATTTGTGTAGTTATTTAGGATCATTTGATTAAAGTATTAAAATTTAATTTCAAACCGTTGCTCTTGAAGTCTGAGAAAAAATAATATGTGCAAGTCATGTGTAAGTTACATTAAGTATACATGTATAACTAAACAAATAAAAAAAATTAAAAACATTTGTAAATATTAGTTTGATGAGTGTTTATGTTATATTAATAGTTTTTAACGTATATAAACATATACGATTACACGTATAAAGTATACAATTTTAAATTATGAAATACTGACGTTAGTTTTTGTAGTTGTTAAAATATTTATGAGTCTCAAATTATAATAACCGTATCATATATATGAACTAAACATAATCAATTACGTGAAGTAATTAATGACTTAAAAAGTATTAACATGTATGAAGCATGAATGTGTGATCTACAATCAATTAATCTTAATTCATATGAGTGCTTTATCACTATAGTTTAGGGTGAGTCAATTCAAGTCAATTCCAGGTGAATGTTTACTTGATTATTGTTCAAGTTTATTTGCCATTTGTACATGTTTGTTTACATACATTAGTTTTTAAAACTATGAAATACTGATATGTAACCTAACAGTATTATGATGTATCCTTTCTTATGTGGTTGAAGATTTAAGTTCTATGATAAACAACATATGTAGATTTAGATATAAGATTAAAGGATTTGTGAGTTACAGTTTCTTTTTTTAAAAAAAATCATCTTATAGTATTCATCTATGCACGTCAAATTATCACATAGCCTTCTTCTTTGACAAGAAAACGCACAAATAGACACCAAACTATTTTTCGGACTAAATGTGTGGTATCCCTCATTAAGCTTTTACAGGTATAGAACATAGGCTATTATAATCCACTTTTCCCCTTTAATAATTACTCAAGTAAATCTTTGCCACTTGAATAGGACTTGTCCTTTTACTTTTGTATCATTATATATCAATTTCTTCAACTAAACGATATCAAATGCTACATAAATAAATAATCGTTTTTACTTGCTTGAAGTAAATTATGATTGTTTCTCGCAATTTGATTCCCGATGTTTGTGATGGTTTATGGTATCCCAATATTCCTTGATACATTGATTAACATAACCCCATTATACAGGGGATAAAGAGATAATGATACAAAGCTACAGTATAGAAAGTTGAACCTCACTAAGATCTCTACCAAATATACAATTATATTGTTTTACTAAAAGTTCGGTCTTTAAGTTTGCAAGTTCGTTGTTATTATTGCTACCAGATCTATTACCGAAAGAATATAAATGATACAAGACATATGTGAGGATTGGTAGCTCATGTATATAGAGGGATATTGTGATCGAAATACAAATTTAGTTTGTTGTTTGGTGTTGATTGGCTACTACCCATGGTTACCTCACAAATCAGTGAATCACAATGGTGTATGGCTGTCACTTCTGAATGGATAAGTGTTGAACCATTAAGAGATCTAAACCATTAACTAGTAAGAGTTTTAAATTATTAAAAGCTAGTATATTGTTTAATTATTTAGAGGCAAATGTCTGACCAATTCAGATAAGAGCTCTTATCCATTTGGACTCAATATAACATTTAACCATTCAAAGGCAAAAGTGTTTAACCATTCAGAGGCAAAAGTGTTTAACCATTCAAACATTTGCTAATGAAACACTCTGAACCATTCATTGCTAAACCATTCAGACATGTAAACCATTGAGATACTAAAGCCTAAAACAAACAACCCCTTAGTTTGGCCCATGTTCAGTTTCGTAACTAGTGTTGTTACATGACATTGTGTTCAACCAAACACTCAAGTACTAACTCAACATAAAAGTATTTATCAAGGTATTGGTTCAACATGGTACTGTAATATTTTTTATGTTCTTACATCAACCAGACGTTTTAGCTAAAACTTTAGTGACATGAGAAACGAATAAAAATATTAGTGATCTAATCGGAACACTTTCAAAACTTTAGTGATCTAATTAAAACAAATAAAAATATGAATAACCTAATTTAGACACTGCTAAAACTTGCTTACTATAGTTTTTTTTTAAAATTGTATATTTAGAAAAAAATAGTTTTTTTTTTTTATAAACATTAGAGACTCGGAAGGACTAACGATGGACATAATATGCCTATGTTATCATGTGTTTTTGAATGAAATAGACTTTTGAAGTTGACCTTGTATTCCACTACGAACTCTGTTCATTTGGTAACATACGATGTTTGAACTAAAGGAAAAGGTTCGTCACGTGAATAAACCTAGGTAGGCACATCTCACATCATACTATGCCTTCAGAAGATTAGACTGAAATAAATGAAAAAGAGATACCTTAGTGGGCTGGAACTTACTGGGCTAGAAAAATGGACTGGGCCCATCTATACAGCTTGTAGACATCACATAACCAATGACACCGAAGTCCGACATGACAGTTTCCCGCTTTAAGACTTTAAGTACAACACCAAAATAATCCCGCTTAAAATCATTATATCCTACAGGACAATGTTTTTGTTTCTTTAAATCATTGTACTCATAGTCGTGCTCACTCATGGGGCCCATTTCCACTAAAAACAGGCGTTGTGTTCTCGAATTTTTCTGAGTCAAAAATCCGGACAACTCTTGATTTCTAATTTGTTCAATGGGGGAAACGGTGAAAATTCACTGGTTCAATGGCTTTTATCTTTCACTGGGTATGGGGGACTGTATTCTCATTCAGTGACGGAGTTTGAACTCTTTCATAAGAAGTCAGGGGCGAAATTAAATTTTTTAGAATGATTAACTCAAAAAAATTTACACTATCGGACCGAAAATTAACATTACTAACTAAAAAAAGAGTGGGGGGCGGGGGGCCCCCCTGCCCCTTGTATCCTCTGCCCTTGTTCCCATTTTTCCCCGGGTGCCACCCCATATCCCGGGTAACTTCCTTGAACTCCACTCCGTCTGCGTTAACAACTAGACTTATAATGATAAAATCACAACATTCTTTGACCTCCATGAGTGAAACTTATAAATACTTGGTTGAAAAATACACCCTCTTATCAGGTGATGATGAAGGCTAGTCGAAAAACGGACCTGATGGAGGTTGAGCAATGACGAAGCTGAAAAACGGCTCAAAATAGGCCACATTTCATAAAAATAATAGCGGGCTTAACTCTTAGAGAGTAATAGATCGTTAAAATAATCTCAAAATTGAAAGTGTCTATAAATATTTTTTGAGTTGTGATTAATACCGACAAATAAATTAAAATTAAGATTATTAAAATCCAATAACCATTTATTTTATTGCGTCTAAACACATAAGTATCAATGTATACATAAAAATATATATTAATTAAATTCAATATATTTGTTAATAATAAATTACGTACACATCTATTTTTTTTTAATCAAAATCAGAACGTGTCAACTTTGATGAGTACAGTATTGTAGACGTGGAAAATGCATTATATGCTGCTAGAAAATATTGTATATTGTATGTGACATGTACTTTATGTGAAATTGCTCTCTAAACATAAGAATTCATTTGTTTGTGATATTTTTCAAAACGTGGGTGAAGAACGCAATATTTTAGTGTGCTACTCTAGTACTCTTCAATGTTGAAATGGACGGCACTCAAATGGGCTTATGGCTTAACATTGGGCCATGAACGTGTAAATAATGCCCACTTTGTAGCATTTAGAACCTATACTTTAAAAGTTTCTAAAAAAACTATTAGATTATATGAAATGGTTTGAGTGGTTGTAAATAAATAAAAAAGAAAATATTACTGTTCATCTATAAGTTTAGAAGTTTACTGTTCAAACCTTATAAATTTTTAATATTTTTGATAGGATATATATTGATTTTTAATGTAATTATAAAAATAAAATAAAAAATGAGATTTGAATAAAATATTTTCTATAAATATTAATAAAATACTAAATGGGGTAATATATGTTCTCTCCCTAGGGTGTCTTCCTAGGTTTTGTCCACATGTTATTACCACAATAAACCTATTATTTTAAACACAAGTCAATCTTGTCAAACTTTTCAAATTTAATCTCAAATTTCAATTTCTATTTAAAAAATATAAACGAAAAATCAATTATCAAACTTTACAAATTCGTTTTTATTTTTGAATAAACAAATTTTCATTTATTATGATAATAATATCCTAATAGTCAAAACATTACTTTTTGAATTATCACAACTCATTTCTTAAAGTTCACTTATCATATTATTTTGAGATATTACTAATATTAAAAATAGTTATATTATATTATAAGCATTTTTTTTCTTGATATTGGATCCTTTATTCTATCCATTAATTAAATCATATTATCAACATCTTTTTTATTTTAACATTTTATCACTTATTTAACCCGTGCAATATACGGGTCACTAATCTTTATTTATTTGGCATCACATGGTATTTTTAATAATCAAAAGTAGTTATATCAATTGATTGAACAAGTAATTTCTACGCAACTTTTCATTCAATGTTATCAAGAGTTTTTAGTCATGGACAATGGTGAAACAAATATATCATGTAAATTAATTGTAATATACAAATATCAAACCATGCAAACATTGAAATTTTATTAGTATTAATTATTTAAAATCAAATATTTTATATATTTTCACAAAAAAAATTCAACAATTTACTAATTAAAAATAGACACATAATGTAAATAAATTCTTAATTTTTGAAACTTAACTATAAAAACTACCAATTAAGATACTCTGGGAAACTCTTGGCAAAAAGCAATCGGGTTGATCGAGTATCTCAGCAACTTCCACCAGTGCCTCGACGAGAACTTTTTAATAAAACAATTTGGGTTGTTTGAGTTGTTTTTATGAATTTGAGTTGTTTGTTTATGAATTTGGTTAACTATGCGACGACTCTCCCTTGTTGTTATTACTATGAAAACATATTTTATTCTTTTATAAATCTAGCATCATTTTATTTTTACCTCGTAAATAGGTAAGGAGTCATATGTGATAACTTTATTTTTTGGTCATGTATCATTTAATCAAATGCTGACATGTGTAATTGTTTTAAATTTTCACAGTTAGACCATACGTAATGTTTTATATACATTAATTATTTAAAATATCAACTATTGTTTACAAAATTACTATTACTAAGCCCACCATAGCCGAGATAGCACCAGATACCATCCTAACACCTTAACAAGCTCCACGTGAAGGTGTTAACAAGCTCCACGTAAAAGTAAAGGAGAGATTATCATGTGACTACACAACCTTATTACGTCTTATATATTTAATTAAACGAGTATATACACATACATACACGGTTCTCGTGGCATGGTTATATATTTATCTTTTACACCATCATAATAATGAATGGATTTTTAGTGCCATATTATAATAAATTAAATACTAATCCTATTCAATAAGATAATGACAAGTGAAGAAAGAAAAAAAACAAGAAACCTCGACCAATTAGCAAACCTTACTATTTAAAAAAAATGAATGTATATTTCTTGCTAATTTCAATATTTTATTTATAGAAATAGAAATTCTTTACGACGAATGGCCACTTATCTGATTAATATTTAGTGTTTATCCATAAAAAAGACCCTTTCAAGGCAGGAGAAAACGAAAGGAGCAAGAAGCCAAACTGAAAATCATTAGTTTCGACCCCATTTTATTATTATTTATTACAATAAAAACACTAAATTAAAAAGGTTGTCTTAGAAAAATAGCGAATCTTGTATAGACAGCTAGTTGTCCTCTTTTTTAAACTTTCGTTAAGAATAAAGACTATTTTCCCCTCATTTATATTCCAAAGAATAATCGGAGTACCAAAAGACCTTTACAGTTTACCTCCGTTTACTTTAGTTTTTCTGGTTTTCAGAAACACGAAAAAACTAAAGGAAAAAGGAACTTATAAACAATCATTTGGTCAAATTAGCTAGTTATTCCAGACTTGAGCCCGAGTCGAGATAAGCTTAGTTTTTATAATTAATCCTAAATTTCAATTTTGTCAATTCTTATAACTTTTCAAAGAAACGAGTCTAACGCCTTAAATTAACATAAGCTGTATACTCGTTTCGTTCCGGTCCATTGACTACTTGACTAACCGACACCTGGCATAAAGGATTAACATCCCAAATTAAGTAAATATTTATCTTTGTTAAGTAAATATTAATCATTATTAAAACTATTAAAAAAAATATATGTTTCTAGCCTTTTAATAGCTAGACTCAGACTCAAATCTCAGCTCGATGAAGCTTAAGTTTCAGCTCGTTAAGGCTCACTCGTCTAACATTTAATCCGAGTTGAAGCTAGCTCGACTCGGGTCGCTCATTAATCAGCACCAGCGTTACATATAAATTAAAAAAAGAAAATCTTCAGCAGATCCAAAAATACATGTTCTAAAGTGAAAAACAAATGAAACCAAGAAGGAACGGAACTTCTATACAACCACAAAATTAATATGATGGAATCATTATTACGAGATATCGACTCCAAAAAGAACAAAATAATATGAACAAAAATGAGGAAAACAGTTAAATTAAGTAAACACAGATGCCATCCATGGATGAACCACATATATAATACCTCTGCAACAAACAGAGTACTAAATACTCAATTTTTCACGCACAAGCTCCTCTTCTACGTGCTATTGCAAAGAAAACCTCAATATCCGGCGACTGAAAATACCCGTTCGCCGGCGGTTTCTTTTTCTTCGATTGAACCGCTTTCTTCTTAGGCGCCGCCGGACATTTCATCGGAACAGGGTAGCGCTCGGGTGTCCGGCAGCCGTCCTCCGGCGACGAATAACCACCGTCGAATTCCATATGAAGAAACTAACAATAACAGTAATAATATTAAGAATAATAATGATATTGTGTGATGATGAGAGAAGGGGTTTTTATGTTATTTATGGATGGTGTGATTGTTGTGTGTGGGTTGTTCGGGAAGGTGGTATTTGAATCGAGGGTGTGATCCTACGTGGACGATAAAAAAGGAATATGTTACACGTGTCGTATTGGAAGAGTCTGGTCTGGTAGACGGAATTTATTCGAATCTGGGCCACACGTTTCCTTTCCCGCCTCTTTTTTCCTTTTCGGAAATTATGATTTTGGATAAAATTCACTGTACCTTCTAATACAAGTTTTACTAAAAGATAATAATATCTTTATAAGACTTGAAAATAACTTTTCTGTGAAAAATGTTAAGTTTCCACTTTTTTTTTTTTTTTTTTTTTTTTTTTTTGTAATATGCTTGAAGAGTTGACGGTTGACGCTTTTACTAACGAGATATATTTATATTTTATAAAATATAGATCAGTTAAAATGAAAATAAAAGATATTGTTTTTGTTTAAAGAAATAGATAAATAAAGAACACGTTTGTCTTAAAACAAACGATCTTCTAAGTTATACATTGGTTGGGGAAGAAGACAAAACCTTTCTTATTAGAATTATTGTTTAAAGTGCAAAAAGTCAAAAACTATAACATCCTAATATACAGAAATTATGATTCTCATTGTAAAAGGTACATTTATTTTATTATTTATTTTTAAATTGAGCAGAGTATAAAAAAATAAAAAGTTATTGAATTTTAATAATCTCAACTTTCATTTATTATTCGGGATTAATTTCAACTTAGGAAATGTTTACAGACACCCCCAACTTTAAGCTTATTTTTCTTCAACGATCTTTTACTAACTGAGAGTTAACACCGTTAGTTTTTCGATAACGTGGACTGTTTATATGGCCAAACTCTAAGCCAAAAGTTAAAATCAACCATCTAGTCCGTCAATCTGTAACTTCTGCATCCTAAAACCCATCAATCTCCACATTCTGATTTGAAACACTTAACTCATTCAAGGTAGATTTTAGGTGACGTTGGATGCTAGACATCAAAAAACAGACTTGGTGGAGGCTGGGTAGCAGCGTAGTTAAAAAAATAGCTCAATGTTGGCATCATTTCATAAAAAAAACTAACGAAGGTTAACCTATAGTTGGTAAGGGATCGTTAGAGGAAAATAAATTTAAAGTTGAAAGTGTCTTCAAACATTTCCTGAGTTAGAATTAATATCAGCCACTAAATAAAACTTAAAATTATTAAAATCCAATAACCCAAAAATAAAAATACGATGATAAATCATTTGGTGTGTGAGCTTTATTTATTCCATTCCATTATGTTTGATGCTTATTCTGTATTGGTGTGACCCATGCATGCATTGTGTGGTTTGGGTCCCTCGACGGTGACTGTCGCTTTGTTTGGACTTTCTTCTTCTGCATCCGTCGGTATAGATAAGACTCAGGATTGTCAAATCTTAATACAAGTTTTAATGGAAGAGTTGTTTATTCCAATAAGAGATATCATGTACATATTTATTATTTTTAAAACTACGTAAACATGTTTTGATAGACTAATTAGGTTGTAGCGGGAGGTGTAAACCGTGTCAAGTAACACTAATGTCATACTACCGTCAGTGACTACTAATAGTGAAAAAACTCGTATTGAAAAAGAGATAAAAAAACAAAAACAAGTAAATAAAACCGAACGAAAAGTAGACGTGGAAACGTTAAAGTACGCAGACGAAACGTAAAACATATTAAACAATAAGTAAGTCGATCTATCATCTATGATCAACGCGTTGCAATGTGCCCGTTAAACATGGAAAAATAAGCGAGAAAACGTTAAACCACACACGCACGTTACGACGTGTTAACTCAAAAAATTAGACAGTAAGTAAAACAAAAAAATTGGAAAATATAAAAAGTATAGGCCGCTAAAGTTAGAAAGTAAAAAAAGATTAAGGTTAAATTATAAAAGATGTAAAAATGTTAGGTTGAAATAAATATGTTAAAGATCAAAAAAGAAAAAGACAAAGTGGGTACAACCCATGAAAATACATAGTACAATCCATAATGCATATCAAATTGATAAGTAATATATAACTAGTGTTTTAACCCGCGCTATGCGCGCGGGAGTTTGGTTGTTTTTCTCTGTCTTACGCGATCGTGACTTTCTTCGTTGTCGGGTTGGCTCATCGGAAACCACAAAATCGTATACACCAGTTCGATTAAATACCGAATACCGATACTAATGTTCGACGTCAAAAACACAAAAAAATAAACGTTTGTGGTCAAAAAACAAACTTCACCTACGTTACGCGTACGGAAGTTTGGTTGTTTTCCTTTGTGTTACGCTACCGTGACTTTCTTCGTTGTCGGGTCGGCTTATCGGAAACCACAAAAGCGTTTACCGATACCGGTTCCGAAATATCGAATACCGATACTAATGTCTGAACCCAAAAACACAAAAAAATAAACTTTTGTGGTCATAAAGCAAATATATAAAACTTTGTTGTTAATCCTAATTACAATTTGGGTTTTAAATACATTTTATAAAAATATGTGACCAATATATTAAAAATCAAATTTCTAAATATATTTTACAAAATGTGTGGCCAAAATATTAAAAAGCAACTTCACTTTAAAAAGCAAATTTTACTGTAGCAGTGAAGTTGCTTTTTAATATATAATATAATGTGATAATATTAGTTGTATAATAAGTTCTCTCTCTTTCAAAAATTATAGGTTTAAATCCATTAACTGTAATTGTTTAAAGGGCATCAAGTATGTCAAAATATTTTTTTAACTAATTATTGGCATCTAGTGTCCCTTGGCCATTTGTGTTCATTCAACTTGATTACAAGTAACAAACTTATGTTAACAAAAAGCATGTTTTCGAGCCTGAATTGTCATGACGGTTCAAAAGAAATCTCTATAACTATGTTTGTGGATAATGGACTACAATCTTAAATAATTAAAATAAAATATGAAATCACAGTAGCATACCAACATATGTTTTGAGTTACCATTTTTATGATCAGTTTTGGATATAACTATATTATAAAAATAAATAAAAAGATGCATAAAAGTTTATTTATTCTTTCGCGTCTTTATTCCCTTTACTGGGTAAAAATATATTCGAATAACCCACATAGCTGGCCCACGATTATCAATCTAGACTCCATACCTTATTAGAATGTGGTTCTAAACTTCTAATAGAGAAGACTGGTGCAAAGAAATAGGATTAAAACTCATATATTAGAGCAACGGCAATGATGGATTTAAGGATGCAATAGTAGATATTTGTCATCTTCACCAAAATAACAGTGTTTGGTTTTGTTTTCGGGTGCTCATCCACAGAGGATGTGTGTGTAAACTCCATCATTTTGACTATCTGCAACACAGCGTTTGTGAGCCCATGGACGTCAATGTGTTCCCCCTGTGATGGTGAAGGGTCAAGGACAACATCAATTTTGATAGCAGATGTCCACTGCTACGTACGACCACATACACAGAAGAGAGAAACTTCGGGATCGAAGTAAGAGGGGGGGGGGGTGTCCATAGTGCATATAAAATATAAATTTGTATTGCTTAGCTTAAGAAAAAAGAGAACAATACATACTATATATATAGGCTAGAAATCTAACAAACCTAAAAATATGATCACTCAATGTATGCTGCAATCTATTTGATATGTTATTAGGTAGCAGGGTATTGACCGGCACATGAATTTTCTAGTAATAGTTTCACATGGTTAAAAAGAAATTTATCGGATAATTCATAAAGTGCAAGGTTTTCTTTTTAGTATAATTGGGCATATGTAAAACGCTATTTTCATAATTTGCTTTTTAAAGTTAGGAATATTGTTTATTTATTTGTCAGAATAGAAAATGTTAAAAACAACGTAAGCAAAGTCACGGATTTTGTTTTTTTAATAACGCATCTTAGAAACCGATCTTGGAAATGATTGTAAACTTAGTGATTAAAATATCATCTCAGTATCTATTTATAATATAACAAAGGGATACTATATATGATGGTTTAGTAGTAGGTGAATAAAGTGAGTGGCTTCGAAGACTGCTAGTGTTTCTTCTATCCTATAATGCACAATAAAATAACTATATATAAATATCCCAGTACATAAAACTGAAACCCTTTTATATGTGTGTGTGTGTGTGTGTGTTAGTGGGATTCATATTAAGTACCACAAATTCACAACTCCACAATCCAAATTCTCATAGATAAAATATATAGAAATGAATACATAATTAAATATCTTAATTTTTGATTCCTTTATGAAGGTGAAAACTTTCATTACAAAAGAACATAGATATGTTGATAAGGTAACCTGGTCCTTGGGTATGGTAGTTTAGCAGTCAATCACATGTTCACTCCCTGTTTACTCAGCTTATGCTGTTTACATCCTCCGTGTTAGCCGTGAGACTGGTCAATTAGGCCCTCAAAGGCATGTTGCCCTTGATAACTATATAATAGATACGATACATTTAGGTAACTCGTAAATGAAGCAGTTATTGACTAAACCATAATGTCTTTTAATTTTGGCAACATGATAGATAAAAAGTAATTAATTTTGTAGAATTGAATAATATGATACATGCACAAACAGTATCAGAAACACTTTGATGTGAGTGATGATACATGTACATGATAAAGAAAATGTGACCAAATGATTCTAAAATCTATATGTGCATCTGTGATCTGTGTATGAACATAAAACCAAACCAGTGACAGGAAAAATAAAATGGTCAAGAAACATAGAAGCAGTTCTATTCCTAGGCAGAAAATAAATAGAGATGGAAGAACTCATACAATCATTATAAAAAATCAATTGGTATTAGTATAGTGTAATATGTCAGTAAAGATCTCATGATACCAATATATTGGCTATAATAATACAAAATTAAAGATTTTGTCTAAGAAAACTCAAAAGGGTATCTGACAATAAATTTACTGACTATAAATAAATAATTAGTATTTTCCAAGTTCCAATGGTATATTTTTTATGAAGATGCATTCAACTGAAACCTATAATTAGTAATCCATGACGTTTGCCAATCGTATGAATCACCCCATGTGATATTATTTATAAGTGCACCCTCAGGTCACAGCTGCTACCTGTTCAACGGCGAGTTAGGACTCAAGTTTTTGTTATTAATTATAACGTTTTTCATAATATTAATATATTTGGCAGAGTTCAGACATGTGTATGAAGTAACAATGAATAAGCACCTCTTACTACATTGCCAATGAACCCCTCATGAATGATGCATACACATGTTTCCCAAATTTAACAAATTTTGTTATTGATTTAATATGATGAATGCACTAATAGAAGTTTATATGCATACCCCATAGAAAATAAAGGCTGTTCTAGAAGCAAAAACATGGATTCTTCATTTGTCAAGTTTCCAACTAATTCAGTATAGCCAGCGTAGCAAAATCAGGAGAAGCTAGCTAACTTCTTAGTTACCCTGCTTACCAAACACATAAAGTATCGTTTTACTTCATCTTTATCCCACATTACCAATAAAAAAAAACTAAAATTGATAACAATATGATTAAAAAAAAAGTACCGTATGACTTCTTGATGAATCAAGATGCATGAGATGTAGAAGCATTCCACAATCAACCCAAAAAAAACAAATCTTCAATGTTAAGTGGGCTTCCATGAAGATAATGCACATATAATGCGTCCTTTCCAGCCTTGAAGCACCCAATGACCATCTTCATCGACCCCAAAATCTCTATGGTAGCGTGACTTTACTCTATCTTTAGCCAATTTCAAGATTTCCTGATTAAGTGGTAGCTGGCGAAATCCAGCTCTTAAATTTCGAACCTGCCACTGTTTATATGTTTCAGGTCTCTCAATTCTCTCGCCACCTTCACAAGCAATGACATTCATCGCTTCACGCCCCCAAAAGTTCTTCTCAATCAGAGTTCTCTCTGGTGTCTCGCGAGTTGCATTAGCGTCAATCATATCAAACAATGAAGAGAAGAAAAATAAAGCTTCTCGAAACCTTGTGATAAAAAAGGGGGAGTTGTAAGACCCGTTGATAACACCTAGAATAAACATGTCAGGTTTCAAATTCCTAATAAGGTTTAGAACTTTACTCCTTGGACTATCCACCATTACCGTCTCGTCAAGCAAGTATCTAAACCTATATACACAATTTACAATCAATGTTTCATCACTATCAAGCTCAAGATCATCAATCGTGATTGTTTCCCATTTTTTAGCTATGGCTTTGAACTTAAATGGAACATTAAAAGTTTCTGCATAATTTGCAAGCCTGCTTCCAGTCTCCTCAACCCTTAAAGATGGTCTAAAACCAGGACAGGGAAAATCAATGCCAGTGATTCTAAGTTCTGGGGGCCCACCAGGCCTTTTAGAGAGACGTTGTATGAAGCAAGGCCATTGGAAGCCATAAAGAATACCAAAATCTATTATATGTAGCTTCTTCTTGTTCTGGGCAGTAAGCAAAACTGTTTTATTAGATAAAAAATTGGAGATCTTCAGGAACGGGCAGCAACTAAGATATAAATGGTAAGCTTTTAATACATCTGCGGCGGATGTAGGTCTGGAAAGGAGTGCTTTGTATATTTCTGTTCCTGAGCCAGCCATTCGGGCTTCAAGCCCAGCAGAAAAGTAGTGAGCCAATCTTTGCATACCATCACCTGTTGGTGACGCGTGCTCTCTTATCTGTTTCAGTAAATCGATTGCACTCCTTTGGTCATTAGCTGCAACAGCTTGTGCACAGAGGCTTAAAAGCGTTCTCAGATCCACCACATCCCTTTTTACACCTTTTTTACTACGCCCCTTACTTGTACTACCCTTTTGTTGTGCTTTATTAACCCCATTATGGACAAAACTACCTTGAGGTAGGTTTTTTCCTCCACTACAAAGCAGCACATCATCAAACATCTTGGACCTCACAGTTGGGTCAGTATAAACTGCAGACTGCTTAAAAATCCTCCCATCTTCATCAAGATCATTGGGATATAGGTTTCTTTTCCCTCTTAATTCTTCTTTAATGGATGAACTGATTTCATGCTTCTTCTCGGCCTTTTGAACCACAGTTTTAGTCACCAGTTGATCTAAAGTCCCATCATTGCTGAGAGGGAGACTACTTGATTCTACAATACTGTTTTGCAAGTGTACAGCAGATACACTTTGACTGCTCACAGGTGAATCGGCGAAACAATCTATAGCACAACTATGACTGCTTGACGAGCAGTAAGAAGACTGAGATCTGGGTTGTGAATCAAGATTTACAGAACCACTTGCTACAACAGGAGAATCGTAATCACTAACACCACAGCCAAAACTTGTGCTACTTACAGATGCATCTCCAGCAAAATAATTGTAGTCCTTAATTGAAATATCATCCTTGCTATCATACAGAGGTATTGTCGGATGAGAACTACAGAAAGGAGGCTCTTTTACCATAAGAGCATCATAAAATGATTTCTCTGCAGCTTGAAGAACAGCAGAGTCATGAAGCATGGAAGTCTTCTCCTCTATGTTTTCTTCCATCAGCATCTGATTTATGTACTTGAAAACAACATCACTAAGGTCAAAATCTTCATGTAGCTCACCTTCATGATTTGAGCTAGATGATGGACTAAACCTTCTAAGGTTCCAATCAGGCAACTCCCGAAAACTATTTACAGAATTTCGACCTAAAAAAGTTTCGTTGAGATTCATGGCATTAAGAGACTTTGGATCCGACAGAACCGTGGTAGATCCATTGAAGTTTAACGCGTTCAGATTCAATACTCCATAATCCTCCTTCCATAACCCATCCATGACCATTTATCTACCAAATAAAAAATCCATTTAACATACAATCATATCACCTAAGTCCCTCAAAACTCAGAACAAACAAATTATATGTTTTCATATGATTAATTTCTGTTCTTTGCATAACAGATGACCGAATTTATGAACTTAACTGTGTATTCTAAAAAAATTATTCAAAACTATTAAGCAAATCAACATGTACTCAAATGAACTCCATTCATAGAAATAACAAGTAAACAACATGAATTTGTGATGTTCGTGAGCAGAATTGATCATATGTATAATGCAAGCATGAAGAGGAACTGATTTCGATAACACGATTCATATTTCACAAAATCGAAGTTATCATCAAATCTAACAACAAGCAAAATAAAAGAAATACATAGAAACATTAAAATGTAACGATGGATAAATGAGGGATGTACCTGAGCAATAATAACCCTAGAACGGTGCGAGAGAGAAAGTGTGTAGAATGTGAAGGAAGAAGACTACAACTTCAAGGTTGTTCACAGTTTTAAAGGTATTAGAGGGAAAATCTCGACCGTTCAATATTTCGAAATTGGATATAGATATACTTCTAAATCTAAGCTATTAATTTTTTATGTAAGATATTTTAATGATAAAGATGTCTTTCTTTTATATATGGTTAAGTAGTTAAATCTTATACATGCATATTTATTGATTAATAATAAGAGTAGTTTATAAAAAATAAAATTCAAAAAGGTTAAAATGGGTCGGAATTTATTATATATCATCTTGTAACATGAAATATAAGAAGATAAAGTAACGTGAAAGTTAATAAAAGGATTAACTCAAGAATCTTGAATGAATTAAAGATCAGATAATAATAATTATGTTTGTTTTATATTTAATTACATGTTATTCTTGATTGCTAGTTTCGATTCGGATACTCAAATCTGTGACAATTTTTTATTAAAATATGCAATAATATATTGTTTCATACAGTGACGATATTAAATTGTAAAAGTGCGTGTATATTATATAGTTAAATTTGCGGTTCGGAATATTACACGACTAAAAAATTCAAAGAAACATATGATTGGATCTCAAAAGTATTTGTTTATATATGGTAGTAAGTGGAGCGCTAAACGTCTAGTAAGCGATTGATGTTGATGTTCTCCAGAGTTATCCTAGTGCTGCATCCCTTGTTCTCTGGGTGTGAATGTCTTTTTATAAGGGTATGGTTTTTTATTTTACAGTCTTGTTGTAGAAAATTTACAAGGATATATGTGAAATCATCAAATCAATTTTAGGTAACTATCTTTTACTTGTGTATTACGTTTTTATTTTAGTAAAATATCATTTAAATAATCTACAGAATTAGAGGTTATTCATTGTTCGTCACAATATCGATATGATAATATAAATCGTAGAACTCTAATACATCATAAATCGGGGGTTCATACTATGAAATCAAACGTCTTACTACTGTTTTACTTGTTATGATGAATATAATTGCATATTTTCGACTTCTACTAAAAAGAGGGAATATTTATTCGATTTTGTTGTTAATTCCTCGTTTTCATGGTTTTAGAATAGGAATCGTAAAGCTTGTATAAGTTGGATGTGTTGGTTACAAAACCCTTTATTAACATTGTAATTTCTTTTCGACCCTGTCGAGCTCCTTGCTAGTCAGTGGTTGTCTTTATATATTTTGCCGTTCAAAAAAAAATTGCATGATGATTATTTTACTTGGCTATGATAAGTACACTACATAAAACGAACCAACGTTGCTAGGCTTGGAATTTGTAAAATATGTGCATGTTAAGGGGCTTAGAAAATAGAAAAAAAAATAATAAATAAAGAACTAAAGAATAACAAACAACCATATGAGAAATCCATCACACAACAAGAACTTGGTGCTTGCATGCACTCACTACAAGCATTATCGAGGCAATCAAATTTTGGCACATGATCAAGGTCACACGCGTGAAGTGATATCCACATGATGATAATTTGATCATGATAAATGATTATTGTACGTGAAAAAAATTGTTCTCTTTAGTGATCTAAACTTGACGAAGTACTAAATAACACCATTATTAGTATTAACTTTTAAAAGAACGTTAACACAATAACCGGAACTTCCAACAATTATTTATTATATTATGGCAAGAAAAACAAGATCAAACAAACTTGATGCGTGACAACCCGGGTTTTTGGAGCTGCATTCGTGTCCGCGGGGCGTGCGGGCACGATTTCGACGAAAATCCGTTTTTGCACCCCCCTGCGCGCGGGTAGGACTTGTGGCAAAATTAGTCATAATCTATCTATTATAATAAAAGTAGGTTGTAAGGCACCACGTGTCGAAATATTATGTTTTCTCATATTGAATTTCCCGCCTCTCTCTCATAATAAATGATAATAATAAATAGTAATTATATTATTTGAAACATTTTCAAATTAAAAGATATTGTAAAAATTATAAACTAGATTTTTATAGAAAAATAAACAAACTTTAAAAAAATAAAAGATACAAAAATTTTCTTAAACAAAAAACTTTTATAGAAATTCTAACTTTTTTAAAACCACTTTTTTTACTTTAAGGGTGATTAAAAGATAAATTATATTTGAAAAACAAAATGTAAAAAAAAAAAACAATATCATAAAACGAGAGTTTAAGATGATATTATTGTTATTTTACTTGAAAGACTTATTTATAAGTAATTTAATAATATTTTATCTGAAAATATCATTTTATAATTTTTATTATAAATTATTTAATATTTTATTAATTAAATTTATGTATTACACGGGATATAAACTAGTGATACATTAGAGTGGTAATGCACCTTCTTATTAACCAAAACTCACTTTGGTCCCACACCAATGTGGGACAAAGCATACACCACAATTCATTCACACTTCACATTCATTCACGCTCCAATATTTCCAACAAGATGTTTAGTATTTTAAATATTATGTTTCTAATTGTTTGGATATAAATCAATAAAGTATTTAAGATAAATTGATAAAAATGTATTATCTGCTGCCCTGATAGGATTTTGTGTGCAAATCTTCTCGTCACTTTATTTAAGCAAATATTCGTATACTACTAGTAATAAATTAGATCTTTTTCCATACACCTGCATGCATGTGTGTATGTTTGATGATATTAGATTGATTGTCCGAATACCTAAACTAATTATTAGGACCACAAACTTTAACATCCTGGCACTCTCTTAATGGACATAATAATATTATAAAAACTAGTATTTGCTCCCACGCTTTGCCACGGGGTTTTCTCGTAACGCTATGAAAATAATATTATATGTTTTTACAAAAAAACAATAAATCATAAGAGTTATAAAACAAATATATAAATGTGTATAAGTTGTATAAGTTTTAGCTATTGTTATAACACGAATTTAAATATTAATAATATTACAATAACAATCAATTTGTAAAGTTGTTATATAATTAAATAAGTATTTTAATTGGTTGTTAAACATTATAAAAATACTAATATAGGGTTTTATTTTAATATTTAGACACTTAAATATGAATTTCAAAATATTATCTTTAAATAAATTTTAATGATTTTTTATTTTGTATTCTACTAAATTTAAAAAAAAATAAAATTAGAATAGTTTACTTAGTTATTTTTACGTTTGAAAAAAAAAAAAGACAAATATGCTCCTTCGAACTCCCCCCTCCAACGTTTCTTGTATTTTTATATTTTTTTTTTCACCCTTTTAATTTTATGTCTCTCATAACACTCAAACACCATTTATTCATTTTAAAACCTCTACACTCACTACTATCTTTCTCTTCCGGCTTATTGTACCTATTACTTTTTTATGTTATGTAGTTTTATGTATTTGAAAATATTAATATAGTTCAATGTTGTATTAAATAAATATATTATTTAAATTTTGGAGTCAAATAAATGGCACAGGGAAGTACAACTTAATAAATGAAAATAAATCTGAATTTGGATCTCAAGTGTTAGAATTAACCATTTATAATATTCTTTTGAAGTTCCAAATTTACCTTAAAGAACTCAGAGCATTCACATCAGGTTTCATATCTTTATCCTTATAATTACACTAAAAACACTATTATTTCTCTCTCCTTCTCAATTAAATAATATTTTTTTATACTTTTATCATTACTTTTTCTCTCTGTTCTACTCACAACCACTTTCAAAAATATTAAAAAATTTATAAGGGTTGAACAGTGATTCCCCATATATACAAAATGAACAGTAACTTTTCTCTCTTCTCCACTCACAACCATTTACAATCATTCCTTAAATTATAAGAAACACACTCACATAAATCTACCAAACCTACTGTGAATGCTCTCAGATCTTAAATCACTCTTTATATCTTCATTTCTGCTTCCCCCAAATCATTTCCACCTTCTAGCTCTCAAAAAATCAAAATCATCTTGCCTTGCGTTCCACCACCGCCACCACCCAACACCACCTTGCCTGCAACAAACGCCGACGACACCAACACACATTACGGCGACCAAAAGACGGATCCGTCATTTCCGTTGATGATATTATTGGTGTCACCGTGAGGGGATAATGCGTTATTCAACGAAGAATGCGACGAAGGTGAGGGCCGCTGCCATAGCTCCGGCGTCGGTGGCGGCAGCTTTAGCGATCCGCAGCACGACAACTACCGCAACCATCGCACCACCACAACTACCGTAACCATCGCGCAACCACAACTACATGTTCATTCTAACCCTACTCCATCACGGCGACCGAAAGATAGACCCGTTGCCGCTGCCATACCTCCGGCAGCGGCGGCTTCACCGAGCCGGAAACAGTTCCAAAATCAGTCGTTGCATTTATCAGCTTGTACATTCAGCATTAGGACTTGTACATTGTGCTTTTAAGACTTAAGCTTTTACAAGTTGTACCTTGTGCTTTGCCTTTGGTACGGTGGCACTGTAGCCACCGACCAAAGGTAATAATATGTATTATAATATCATTATTAAATTTGATGTGTAAATAATATTCATTTAGTGGTTCCCCAAAAAGACGTATTTACTTATTCTTTCTTTCATATATCTATACTACTGGATTACAACCGTGTTCCGTTGCGGTTCGATTCACAATAATAGTTTTTAGGTTATTTTGATTTCGATGAGTTTAATTATATAGGCACTCAGTTTTTCATGGATATCGCTTTAGTTATTTGTTATTATACCATCATAATACTATTAATTAGAAAGAATATTTTAAAATCGTTCTAATAAAAACTCATATCGAATGTAGAACATTGTATTATGATTAACTACAAGTTACTATCAATTTGTTACGAACACAATGACTTGACAAAATATGCTATTAATTTTAATTAATAGAATAACAAAATGTTGTTGTTGTTGTTTATTAAGCTATTAATAATTATTAGTATTAGTATTATTATTAGTATGATTATATTTATGATTATTATTTTTATTATTTTTATTATTATTATTATTATTATTATTATTATTATTATTATTTATTTTTGTTTTTATTATTAATTAAAACAAATTAAACAATATGTATTTAACTAACAAATAAAATCATAAACACCAAAAATATTAAGTAATATAATAATTAATGTAATAAATTATATAATATTATATTATTAAATAATGTATTAATAATATAAATTAAATAATATATTAATTGGAATTAGTTTATCAAATGGGAGCGAAATAGAATTCATTGTATAGATCAAGTGTACCATATGTTTAATAAGTTGTGTTAAATGACTTAAAATTTAAGTAAAATGATATTTGTGTCACTCACTCATCTTTATATTTATAGTATAGATAATATTTCACCGTTTCAACTTTCACAACGAGTAGTATATTTTAAAAGTTAAACAAAATGAGTGAATGATAGCGTCTTGCGTGCACAAATATTTAAAAATGGCATATGTTCAAGTTGCGTCGATTCACAACCCGAGACACCTCCTTGTTCACTTGAAGGAGAGGTCCTTGTTATTTTGTAGTTGGGTACCACTCTACCATGGTATGTTATGTGCTTTATTTTAGAATTTTGACTTAGCAACTTATATATCTAATAAAATTATTTTTATTCCAAGTTCAGCATCTAGAATGAGAATAAAATTATAAAAAGAAAAACTATCAAACCCAAAACAATCAAACAAACCGACCCACTTTAAAGAAGACTAGTTTTGTTTTTTTTAGCCCCAATGTTTTTGTGTGGTTTTAGTTTTTTATGGAAACTCATGTGGAATAATTGAACCACACCAAACAAATATCATAATGTTCGTACTTTTTTTAATATTGTTTGTTGCAATTATCTTGAAAGTTTACCTTATAACGATGCCTACATTTAAAAGATTTATAATAGTTTTTTTAAATAGTAAAGGGAAAATGGTAAGTTAGGGAATAAAGAGTAGAGGTGTTTAATATATCAAATCTAATGGTATGAGGGTGATTGATAGAGTTTTAAATTTTTTAGGTCTCGGTTTAAATTTGACTTAAAATTTTTTCACAGTCTTAGGTTTTCTTATTAATGTTGTTTCTATATGAGTCAAGTCTGAATGGTCAAAATCAATATGAACGGTTAACATCCCGCTCAGAAAGACTCACTAAGATATTAGTGATATTTTCAAAACCGTTCAAAAAGTGTTTCATCTAACAGACTAACATGTCGTCCTATAATAAAGTCGGGCTTGGTGGAGTAGCTTTGGTCCATCCCATCTCCACTCACTAGAGATGACCCACTATTGACTCTCCATACAAATAGTCTACTTCCTCCCATACTTGTTAGCTTATTAATGATTTGCATGCATACATACATAATTATTCACGATATCCATCCTCTAGAGGCAACCAGATGATTGAGTGGTTTATTCTATAACTAAAAAGTTAAGAATTCAAATACTGCAAAGTATATATAAGTTGTAGTGTATTCATCATAGAAAAAGTAGGAATTATTGTTAAAAAAAATTTATTCACGAGATCCTTTGATATAAATATTTTAACTTCATTGACCATGTGGTTCTTGATCAATTATGTTTCTATGATATCTACCCTCCAAATCTCAACTCATGAAGGCAAGGACCCAACACGATTGTTAAAAAAGTAGTCTTTTTCATTGTATTGACGTATAAAACAGGTGCTCCTTTTAATTTAATCTTTAAAGCAACACATACATTGCTTGTCAAACCATAATCCCCACCACTCTATACACACACACTACGTGTCTACTTTTTATCCATCAAACAAGATTCTACCTCACATTTGTATTTGTATGAGTATAGTTGATTAATTTGGTACTTGACTTGATAACTATAACCCAAATCAAATCAAATTGTTGCTTTTAGTGGTATAGGCGAATCTTGATTTACTTTGGTTCGGATGCATTTTGTAGAAAAACAAAATTCAAACGGTAAAACTTGAGACCGAATAAAAAAAACAAAATAATTGACACTCAAACTCAAACACAATTGATTATTGGAGTCATAATGAATCAAAAACCAAACTATTTGTTTAATTTTGTTTTTTAGTCAAACTTATAATGATAATAAAAGTCTAAATGGTACCGGTACAGAGTTATAAGACCGATATGTAATTAGTTTTTTAAAAATTTCATTGGTATGAAACGAGTATAATATTAGACGAGATCTGATTACACAAAACATATATACTCGTGTTCTCAAACAATACCCATAAACATTTTGTTTTTTTTTTTTTTAATTTCTTTGTTTGTTGGTAACAGAGTAATCTACTGTTTACTAAACTTTAGTTGTTATATTTCCAGTTTCTTTTGGGTAATAAAACTATATAAAAATAAATTATAATAAAACTATATAAAAATAAATTATAATAGTAAGAAATGTTTATGGAAATTCAGTTGGGTAATATTCTGAAAAACAACGTGTATACCGTATATCTGTTGGAGTACCCGATATAATAATTGTGAAATGGGACGAATATCGATAACAAATAGAAAAGGGTCGGGTCGGGACCAAAGCCACTTTTTGGGTTTGTCTGGTGTTCGTTGTCGAGTTCCCGAGGGCCCATCCAAATTCGTGTTCGTTTCACATACGGCTCACTTTAGTTGTTTCTCATTTAGTGGCGATCATTTGCAACTTAAATACGTACGCTTGTGAAAATGAAAGTTCCAAATGGTTGGGACTATTTTTGTCATTATAATGGAAATTTCTTTTTCAGAGTTAATAGATCGTAGGTTATGATTGGTCTGACGTATTTATAAGCCAATAGTTACGTGTAGTGTTATCTCTATACTAATAAATAAAAATAAATCCGGAAACTTGTCACTACTCTAGATTATTAAATAACTAGCTATAGTAAACCCGTGTATTACACGGGTTGAATAAATAAAATAAAATTTTATTAATTATAAAATTATATTCAAAGATAAGATACAATTAAAATCACATATGAGTAAGGACTATAAATTATAAACAATGATATTAACTTTTTAAACTTTTATTTTAAGATTTTTTTTTCTTTTTTCAAAAAATAAATTAAATATTTTTTTCAAAACAATCTGTTTAAAAAAATATCATTTTTAAAAATTTTCTTACAATAACTCTCAATTTTTAATTATTTTTCATTTATAAAATTTTTAATTTTTTAAAACATTAATATTAAAATATTTCATATTTAAAAAGTTTGATGTGCAAAAATATTTTTTTATAAAAGTTTGTTTCTTTTAAATAACATTAATAAAAAATTTTCTTGCTTAATTTGTTAAAAAACTATTTTAAATCTAAAAAATAATTAAATAATATTGTTAGTAATTAATGTAGTAATTAATAGGAGAGAGAAGGGGGAAAATTTTGATGAGGATTAATGTAGTGATGACATGTGTTATCCTTAATTACCCTTTTATTAGAATAGAAAGATTAGTTTTCTCTTTTATCTCTCCTTTTAATTATAAATGCTATAATAGCTATTTATTAATTAATAACTATCAATAATTAAAATTTCAAATATGTTAACTTCAAACTTTTAAATGTGTAATACATGGGTTTATTCAATCCGTATAATACACAATATCTAAAACATAACTTTTTATATTATTAACCATGTAACAGTAAATTTATTTAGCCCGTATATAATACGGGATTGTAACCTAGTTTAATATAATAACCAATCAGAGAAATTTTATAACATTAGTAAACCATTTGCATTGTTAATATTGGATTAATAATATGTATATTTAACCCCAAAAATATGAAAGAATGACTAATGCAATTGTTGGAAGTATGGTACGATACAAGATATATAATAGATTTAACAAACCCGTGTATTACACGAGTTTAATAAATAAAATACTAAAAATAATAAAAATTAATTAATTATAAAATAATATTATAGATAAAATATAAAATAAGATATGATTGAAATTACGTATTAGTAAAAACTATAAGTAATAAAATAACAACATCAACTTTTTAAACTTTTTTTCTAAAAAATCATTTTGTTTCAAAACAAACCATATAATAAATATCATTTTTAAAAATTTTCTTATTATAACTCTCAATTTTAATTTTTTTGGCATATAAAAAAATATTTTCTAAAAACACTAATTTAAAATATTTCATATTTTTTAAAAAGTATGATGTTTTAAAAAATTTCTTATTTTATAAAAATTTAATTGTTTATAAATAACAGTAATAAAAAGATCTATTTTTTAATTTATTAAGATTTAAAAATATTTTAATCTAAAAAAAATCAAATAATATTATTAGTAATTAAGATAATTATTTAATAGAAGAGAGAGACAAAAAAATTTTAGTGATGAGTAATATGATGTAGACACGTGTCCTCAATAATTACTATTTTATTATAATAGTAAGATTCATTTTAAAGTCTGTTTATCTAGTTGTTCTAGGTATGTTACGACATTAAATTGAAATCATTAACATACACATTGAAAATTAAATTCGTGACCATCTGGAAAATGAAGTTGCCATAAGAAATCCGTCTTTAAAAGTATTTAAACATAATGGTTTGATATTTTAAATATGTGACTATGTGACATCTTGAGAAGTGTTTGTATTAGGGATGCTTGGATTTATGCCAAAGTTCATTCAATGAAGTTAAGTCCCTAAATAGTCGTTTTTAACACGTTATGTGCATCTCTTATAGATCGTAAACATAAGAGATGTCATGTGAAATAGAGTGGACCATCTTACGCATGACAATTAAGGACTTCCACCGAGTCACTCATGAGGATTGTCAGCTATCAACTACCGACAACCCTACACTTGTTGATTACCTAGCACCCTATCAGATCTGATTTACACCACTCAACTTGTTAGATTTCTTTTTGTCTTATGTAGACTCTTCACTTTGTATAACTGCTATTCTGCTAACAACAGATTTGACAATCACATGATTTTATCTGCCTCTCGCGATTACACAAGCGTCATACAATTTTATGGGCGGTGGGCTTTATATCTAATGTTTAGCGCCTGATAATTTGTTATGAACATGTTTTGGATCCCCTAAATGTAACGTCATTTTGTTTTAAACATGATACGATGCCATTAATGAATGTTGGGCCGTAGAAAATCAACTGAAAGCCCAACTTAGTTACTCTGGGCCGTCGAGCCCACCCAAAGGAAGGGCATAATTTGCATTTCAAGTTTAAACCTGTGAGGCTGTGACTCTGTGAGACTGTGAGAGTGAATATCTGGATTTTGCATTGTTAAAATGACTTCAGATAATTTACCTACAATGAAAGATATGTTATCACAAATTTAAATTTTTTATAATCTTTCTGCTCTAATAAAATAGTATCTTCGGGTGACACGTGGCGGCATCACATTCATTCTCATCAAAATTTTCCCGCTTCTCTCTCATATTAAATAATTACCTTAATCAATAATAATATTATTTAACTTTTTTTAAAACAAAAATAGTTTTTTTTAATAAATTTAAAGAAGATCTTCTTATTAATGTTATTTCTAAAAATAAATAGAATAAGAAATTTTTACAAATAAAAATTAAAATAATTTTTTAGGAAATTTTTTAAAATGATATTTTTAATACGGTTTGTTTTGAAACAAAATATTTATTATTTTTTTTGGAAAAAAAAATTTTAACCAAAAGTTTAAAAAGTTGATATAATTGTTTTATTACATATTTTCTTACTATACGTAATTTCAATTATATTTTATCGTAAAACATTGTTTTATACTTTATAAATTTTTATTATATTTAATATTTTATTAGTTAAACCCGTGTAATACACGAGTTTATTAAAACTAGTATCATATATTTTTCTAGCAGCCATAATATAAAGTCAAAAGAATATACTTATTTAGGGATAAAGTTGCAAGGTATCTTAATTAGTCTGAATAATTAGAGAGGGTTTTGAGAATTCTTTACTTTGTGGCCAATAATAATTTCTATTGATAATGATATCTGACGTTGAAGTTTTCTTATGATTTAACCTCTCAAATCACCAAATAAAGGAATATAATATATACATAGTTTAATTCTAATAAAATAATAAATATTGTTAACTATGAATTGATGAATTACATACATGAATTAGGTTGATTGTGGAGGCAAGAAGGTAAAAAGACAAATATACCCCTATTTTAGCTTCAAAAGACTTGCGTTCATGAGATAAAATTTATACTTGTAATTTAACTCTAATAATAAATATTTATAGACAGCTTGTAACATACAATGGTTGGTAGCCTATATACTTATATGTACTCTTGTTGCGTTGTTTAAATAATAGTAGTACTTCAAGTTTCTTTTTTCGTACATTTTAGTTTGTTTGAAAGTAGTTAGTATTAGTTAATGGTTAGTTAGGTGTAGTTAATTGTTTTCTGATTAGTTTAAATACATGTAATGAGAATTGTGGAAGTGCGAGAAATTTTTTTTCTAAATTCATTTTCTCAAGAACAACATGGTATCAGAGCAAAATTTCTTATCTAGATCTCGATCTTTCTTTTTCGTTTCTAATCTTCTTCTTCTTTCATTTGCTACTCAATTTTCAATCACATTTCCCTATTCGATCATAATGCCAAAAAGTCAATCAATTTCGTCGATCAATTCTCACTCAGTTTATGCTTCAAATCTGTTGTATCTTCATCCATCCGATCATCCAGGAATGATCATGGTTTCAAAACAATTTGATGGAACTGCATTCAATTCATGGAAGTGAGCGATGTCTATTACTCTTTCCACAAATAACAAATTCAGATTCGTTGATGGAAGCATTACTAGTTCTCAAAGTTCCAATCTCTGGACTCGATGTAATGATATGATGAGTTCGTGGATCATCAACACTATATCAAGAGACATCAGCAAGAGTATTTTGTATGTTAATACTGCTGCACAACTTAGGAAGGAGTTGAATGATCATTATGGTCAAGGAAATTGTGCAAACTACTACCAACTGCAAAAAGCTTTGTGAAATCTCACAAAGTAATAACAACATTGCAACCTATTTTGCGAAAATCAAAAGTGTATGGGACGAAATAAGTTTCTTGTCTACTATTCCTATTTGTTCTTGTGGTACTCTTACAGCACTTGTAAAGAAAGAAGAACAACAAAGACTCATTCAATTTCTTATGGGTTTTAACCCTAGTTATGAGATTGTTAGAAGGAATATTTTGATTATGGATCCATTGCCTTCCATTAGCAAAGCATATTCTCTCCTCATTCAAGACGAAAAGCAAAAGGAGATTCATCCTTCCATCCAAAGCTTTCCGGATGCATCATCAATGCATGTTCAATCGAAGAGCTCTTGAGTAACTAAAAGGATTATATGTACTCTTTGTAAGAAACCTAGTCACATTGCTAACAAATGTTATAGGCTGATCGAATATCCAAAGAACTTTAAATTCACCAAGAACAAGCAGGTTTCTGCTAATGCTTGTATGAATGATGGATAACATGCTTCTCATACTCTTTTTGCTCATCCTTTAAGTTCTAGGAAGAGTCTTACTAAAGAATAATGTCACGTGTTTATTCAACTTCTTCAGCAAACACAGCTGGTTAATTCAACAACTGGTACCTCTCATGTTTTAGATTCAATTCCTATTGCAACCAAAATCAAATGAGCCAAATTTTCAGGTATAATGACTTGTGCTTAATTTTCTGATTCTAATTTCTCATAATTAATCGATACCAGTGTTAATGCTCATATGTTTTTTGATGAAACACTTTTTACAAGCATTCAACCTTTTGCTAAACCCATTTCAATTCTTATTCTTAATAGTTTTATCACTACCAATAAGTCGGGTACCATACACTTATGGCCTAATTTTTCTCTCACACAGGTTCTTTTGGTACCTAAATTCAAACATAATATTTTATCAGTTTTAAGATTATGTCATGAGATAGATGGCTTGCTATACTTTTTTGATAAAACTTGTGTCTTGCAGACCCCTTCTCTGAAAACAACACTAGAACTTGGTAAACTATTTGATGGCCTTTATCTTCTTAAGACTAATGCCATTGTTCCTACTCCTAGTCTAATTACTACTAATAAAAGCTTCTTTTCTTGTTATAATATAGTTTTCAGTACAACACAACATGATAGACTTGGGCATTTGACACTATACAAACTCAAAATGTTGCATGTGTTTCCTTCTAAAAATTCTGAGGATATTGGTTGTTGTGAGATTTGCCCAAAAACAAGACAACACATGCTCCCATTCCCACATAGCAAGAGAGCAACTTCTCATATTTTCGATCTTATTCATGTAAATGTTTAGGGACCTTATAATGCACCCACTCATAATGGTTTTGGATATTTATTATCCATAGTGGATGATTATAGTCGATATACATGGATCCATTTGCTATCAACTAAAGGAAATGCCTTATTTATATTACAAAATTTTATTCAAATGGTTGAAACCTATTTTCAAACCAGAATCAAGTGCTTACGGTCAGATAATGCTCTTGAGTTAGGATCATCTGTTTCTAATACTCAGTTCTTGCTTTTTAAAGTAATCATACATCACACTTCTTGTGTGAATAAAACTCAACAAAATGGACTTGTAGAAAGAAAACACGAAAATTTATTGGAACAATCTCGGGCTCTTTGTTTCAATCAAAGTTACCAATTAAATTTTGGGGGGGATATGTTTTAATAGCTACACGATTGATTATTCTGTTTCCTACAAAATTATTACATCATAAGACTCCTTATGAATTGCTTTTTCCCAAACCTCCCTTTTATACATATTTTTTAGCCTTTGGTTGTTTGTGTTATGCTTCTACTCTTTCATCTGGCAGGGATAAGTTTCAACCAAGAGCAGTCCCATGTATTTTCCTCGGTTATCCAATATGGAAGAAAGCATACAAGCTTTATAACATGCACACTCATCAAATTTTTTTTTTCTCTCGAGATTTTGTTTTCTTTGAACACTTGTTTCCTTCTATTCAACATTCTTCTTCTTCTTCTTCTTCTTCTTCTTCTTCTTCTTCTTCTTGTTCTTCTATTTTTTTTTTCCTACATCTTATATTGAGTTTTGTGATCTAATTTATTATCATATTTCTATGCCCACTAATGATTCTTCCACTACATTTCTTAATCCTACTCCACCATCCTTTTCATCTCCTAATCATTCCATAATACCATTCATATTCTTTCCGATGGTTTATGTATATCTTCAATGCAGATTAATCCACCTAGTTATCTGTTTGATTATCAATGTCACTCGTCTTTGTCTTGCTCTCATACAGTTACTAAATTCTTTGACACTCATACCATTCCTGCTTTAGCTGTTTCTTCTTCTAGCAAAGTTTTATTTGACAACTTGGACCACTTTGTTGAAACTACTTCTTACAAAGAGCCTGTTTTATCACCTACTTGGCAAGATGCAATGCAAGCTGGACTTTAAGCTTTAGAGTTTAATCATACTTGGGTAGTAACTACCTTACTTAAGGGTATAAAAGGCAACTTGATGCTAATGGGTATATAAGATGAAATACAAAGCTGTTGAGCATGTGGAAAAGTGTAAACCCGGTTTATCATTAACACACGAAGCATATTGATCTTGCTGCCACTTTGTTCGTGAGAAGCTTCAAGAGGGTCTTATCTCTTTGTCTCACATACCAACCAACGACCAGCGAGCTGACTTATTTACGAAGTGTTTACCCAGCACCAAGCATCATTTTCTTTTCAAGTTGGGGCTCTCCGGCCCTCCAACTTGAGGAGGTGGGGTGTTGGTTTATATAAATAATAGTAGTACTTCAAACTTCTTTTCTTGTACACTTTAGTTTATAGTTTGTTAGAAAGTAGTTAGTGTTAGGGGATGTTTGTTTGCCTATTAACCATTCAGACAGCATTTAATGGTTCAGAGTGTTTGTTTCGTGAGCAGATTTTAGAATGGTTAAACACTTTTGCCTTTGAATGGTTAAGCATTATAATTAGTCTGAATGGTTAAGAGCTTTTATCTGAATTGGTCAGACATTTGCCTCTGAATAGTTAAGCAATATACTAACTACTAATAATTCAGACCTTTTACTGGTTTATCACTTAATGATTCAGAACTTTTAATGATTTAACACTTACCCATTCAAAAATTACCAAACGGCCTCTTAGTTAATTGTTAGTTAGCGGTAGTTAATTGTTTTCTGATTAGTTTAAACATAGTGTAGTGAAAATTTTGAAAGCAGAGAAATTTTCCTCAAATTCATTTTCTGAAGTACAACCCTTGCTTGCATATATTTATGCCAAAGTTTAACTGGGAGTTATTTGAGTGAATTCTATCTTTTCTTGGTTTTTTGGACTTTTGAGAAAGCTCTAGGCTTATAATATATTTAGAATTTTTTAAACACATAGTTTATGGAATGAATTGTGTTATTGGTCAGATATACAGATATTTGTTTTTGGAACATAAAAAAGATTATATTGAAATAGATAAATTTATCTTTAAAGGATTGTTAACACTTACCTTAAAAAATAATATATAGGACAGAACTTCTTTAAAAAAGAAAATAAACACTTAGTTTAAAGTAAAAGAAAATTTAACTTCTATTTTAAGAAAAGTGATATTGTAGAAAGCAGAGGACGAGTTTGCGTGTTGAATCGGACATCTAGAGTGTTTAAAATAATATATATTAAAGCTTTTATTGGGTTTCCAGGGTTCTTTCGGTAATTTTACAAAATAGTTAAATAATAACCAAGTGATATTCAGTTATTCACAAGATTTATACTGTGCCATATCAAGTATAAAATACACAAAATAACCCCTCTTTTAAGGTTGGATCTATGCATAATAGCAGATTCTTTAATAGACTAGATATTTATATATTATATAAAATATATTGCCATATATTCATTCAGATGTTTAGTAAGATCCAATAATTTGTTTAATCTAGTAGTATTATATACGAAAATTTCCAAATATTTATTTTCCCTTATTTTTCTTGTAAAATGTCTCATCTAAACAAATATCATTTAAAATGTTTCTACCGGACAAAACGTTAGCACCTATACGTATCCTAAGCAGGCGTCACTGCCTCTCTGACATCATTGTCGCGTGCAAACAAACGTCTATCTGTTGGGTATAGACGCTTGCCTTTTTGGTTATAGGTGTGCGTCTGTTTGGACCCTTGTCCAATTCCGACTAGTTCGCTGTACAGACGTCCTCGCCTAATGCCCCGACATCTTGACCGGTAAGAACATTTTAAGAAATATTTGTTTGAGGAAGACATATGAAAAATGGTTACATTTTGGGATTTTTAAATTATATATTATTGGGAAAAGTTAAAAAAGAGAATCTTAATTATGACGTATCTAATTAATTTTCAAAAAGTTACTCTGATGGCTCAGTCCACATGCTCATCCCACTAGGTCATTATCTTAGAAACGGCCAAACGGGTCCTCTTTTATTATTTTAGCCTTGAATCAGCCTACTAAGTCAGCTTTTAACAACCTCTTGCTACCTATAAAATCTTATCTTTTATTTAGATTATTATAAATCCAACAAATTATATATTATTCAAATATAACAAATAGTAAATTATAAATTTTATTTTTTATAATATGTCAAATTATGCGTTTGTTGTTTTTTTTTTTTAATTACACTCTCTATCTATGTGAAAAATTCTTACAAATTATATTATTTTCACTAACAGGTTAATTTTTTCTGTCAAATCACCTCGTGTGCACTAAACATGAAGACATTTTAGTGATTTTACACTAATGATAATATTATCTTCAACCCAAACACTCCCTTTCTATTTTCTATTCCACCTGCAACCACCATCCCTTTCATTGCCGCCACCACCACCCCCCACATCCTACCACCACCACCACCATCACCATTAAACCATCTCATCGAGAAAGGGGAGCTACAAGACAGAGATAGGTGACCGGAGTTGAAACTTCCACCGTCATAGAAGTTGAATGGTGGTTCGATCTGCCACCGCCACCATCGCCGCCGCCACCACCATAATGGAAGCAAGTGGTGTGATGATGATACAAATAAAAGGATTCCTATAGACAAAACGAGTTGGCGAAGCAAAATCATGCTCGGCTACTCTCTCTCTTTATATATATATCTCTCACGTGTAAATTTAAACTTGTAACCAAAACTAAACACATGGGAGAATGTGGGTATTCATACTTACGGGACGTTTGGTTGGAAGGAATGGAATGAAATGGAATGGAATTGAGAAACTAGTATAATTTTCAAACAAAATTATGTTTAAGTGGGTAATGAAATATAAAACCCAAGAGAATATTTCACCTTAAATTCCCTTGGTTGTGGGATTTCAAATTCCCTTGGTTGTGGGATTTCAAATTTCCTTGGTTGTGGGATTTCAAATTCCCTCTCTAGGTGGAAGGATTTTGAAATCCCACAATCAAGGGAATTTGAGGTGAAACATTCCTTTGGGTTTACTTTTAATTGCTCACTCAAACACAATTTTACTTGAAAATTATACTAGTTTTTCAATTCCATTTCATTCCATTCCTTCCAACCAAACGCCCCCTTAGGGTTCTTGGTGATGGATTGTGAATTGGGTGTTAATTTGGAGTTTTCAGTGGTGGACTTAAATTTAGGGTTCTTGGTGGCTCGGATGGTGGCTTGAACAGGCGGAGATGGTGGTGGTATGGTGAATTGAACACATGGTGGTGCTGGTGGTAGAGTGGTCGTGGTGGTAATGTCAAGCAAAACAACAGGTGGCTTGATGATGATGATGATGATGATGAGGTCGTGGTGGTATGGCGGTTTGATTGTGTGACAATGGGGTTCGACGGTGATCCTGTGCATATTATCCTTTAGGGAAAAAAGACATTAATCCCCTCATATGTAATGCACATGAGATGACTTGATGAAAATAGTTAACATTCATTAGTGGAAAGAATTCCGTAAGAACTTTCACAAAAAAAAATAAATAAATAAATAAATAGTGCAATTTTTTGTAAAAAATGACTCAGTTTATAATTTGACATATTATAAAAGAAAAAATTTATAATTACTATATAATAAATAAAATATATACCACTAAACGATAATTTCCTCCGACATAGGTATGAGGTTTGAATCATGCTTATATTTCATTTTGAGAAACTCTTAAAGGTCAAAGTGGAAAACTATGACTTCCGTAATTTGTTTTTACTATGGTATTTACGGGTCTTATTTGGTAAGAGCATTCACAGTGTAATCTTTAACAATATATGAGTGTGTTTGGTATATTATATGGAATGATTTTGAGAGTTTGTGAGTGAAAGAGATAAAAAATTTTATTGTTAATTGATATATTTGAATAATCACTGTTTAATCTATAATTTTTTTAATATTTTTGAAAGTGGTTGTAAGTGGATGAGAGAAAAACTTAATGATAAAGGTATAAAAAATATTATTTAATTGAAAAACAGAAAGAAAAAGTTGTAATTTTTAATATAATTATATGGACAAAGACGAGTAATTCACTGTAATTGCTCTGAAAGGTTGTAGGGTTAAAAAATTATAACAAAGAATGGTATGAAAATTCAAATTGCACACAAAGAAGGGAGATTCTTGGGATAAAAAGGAGCACAAACAAGAAGAAGAAAGAAAACAAGAATTGAATTGATTCCATTAGTAAAATACAAAGTTTACAGAATGAATACAAACACAATGTGCAAAAGAATGGTATGAAACTGCCAATTTCTAAAACATGTTAAAAACACCCTTATTTCCTCTCCACAGGCATTTTAAGAGAGGAGACTTCAGGGAAAATAAATTCACAGCAAGTAAAAGTATGAGATATTACAGTAAATTAAACAAGTTAAACCTATTTAAACTTTATACACACTACACACCATCCCCATTCCTATTCCATTTTAGCCTTCAAACTCCCGAACAAACCTTGACCGGTCGAGGAGTTTGGATGGGTTCGGTCTGATGTTTCCCGTGTGGCTTAGATTGATTCTGAGACCAGAAAGAATGTGCAGCCAAGACTCGGTCCAATAGATCTTGTGGCACAGGCTCCCCCTTCTTTGCTGAGGGGAAATACTTGCTGTGTGAACTAATGTTTTCCATTTATCCTGTATATGTTTAAAATTTTTAAAATCTGGAAATCTAAGGTAAACTTTAAAGGCAAAAAATATATAGAATTTTGATGTCTTACCTTCAAGTCCACATAAGTTCTGTGGTTTGCATCATCAAATGCACGTATTTTAACGTCACGCCATCTACAAAATTAACAAAGAAGCATCAGAACTATTGTTTACTGATAGTATATTGTCGTCCAATAATATTGAAAATTGTGTTATTTACGCACCTTCCGGTTCCAAGTGTTTCAACTGCTTCCACAAGTGCTTCTACTTCAGAAACAGAAAACGGCCTTCTAGTTCTACGTTGTGAAAGTTCAGTTTTTTTGCTCACTTTATGGTTCATTGTGACCATTGTGAGTGCCTCTGGATTCAGTTGTTTGATTGGCACAATAGCTTTAGTATCCACCATTTCTTTTATTGATGCTTGTTCAATTTCTTGATTATTCTCAATTTGGCTGCCCAAACAAGTTACTACATGAGGGTCTACCAAAGGGTTCAAGAAACCCACATCCATAATGGGACTAGCTGGAGAACTGAATACATATTAGCAAAAAAAAAAAAAAGTCAAATGCTAATATTAATGAGAGCCAACTAATGGGTAGTGTGTATGTCAATGGGGAATTTAATATTACCTGGTTAGTGGTTCATGATTGTCGCATGTTGGCAATAATGGAGGTTCTATTTGAGAGACTTGGGTAAGATTAGGCTCTAATAAAAATCCCAAAGTGTCACTGTTTAATGAAATGCCTGTTTGTTGTAATGTTGAGTTGTCATCTTTGATCTTCTTGCCTTGAAGAAGTACCCCTACTTGTAAGTCACCTCCTAGCATGGCTGTTAGAGCTTCCACAACCGTCCTCTATGGAAGAAGATTTCAACAATATCACAATTCCAAACCATAATTTATTAGATGATACTTGAACATTTACACAAGAGAGACTGTTTGTATTAATAAGTGAAAGTGTACCTTCAAAGAACCTACTGTTGATATCTCTGGCATCTCAATACATAGTTCTGGCACTTTGAAGGACTTTATGTTAAATTTCACTGAATGAAGAAACATCAAGCATGTGAGAAATTTGCCAAATGAAAATTTAACCATGTATACATGAGAGAGAGAGAGAGAGAGAGAGAGAGAGAGAGTACCATAACCATCCTTAGATTGAACGGAACTGTTATGGTTGATAACTGAAGATGTCACTGATTTTGCTGTATACAATATATAACACAATTCGTTAATTAAATGTTGAAATCCATGTAATGTTTTACTTGAAATTTAGAGAGAATTGAAGACCTTCAGGTATGTTAGATATACTTTCACTACTCGTCTCCGGAACATATTCAGGTTTTGAGTCATGGTGAAACAGCTTCCTTTTCTTGGAAGCAGTCTCTGCTTGACAGCATTCCCGCTTGTATATGTTTTTACCGCTTTGTTCAAAGGCTTTGACTCCACGACCTAAAAGATCCAATATAATGATCAAAAAAGAAAAAGAATCACATAAGCATGAAATTGCAGAAATATTGTGTTGAGAGTTCTTCACTTACTGGTAGTATTAGAGGGTTCATACTCTTTCAGCTTTGGAGCTGATTTCCAGTGCTTATTAGTAGTCAACATCTTCCTTATTCTTCTATATCCAGCATGTGATTGCAATCTAAATGCCCTCATTTTGGTGATATGCTGATTAAAACTAAAATAGTTTTCATCGTCATCTCTAATACCTATTTTTACATTATTCCTATGCCTAAGAAAACAAGCACTAGGAGCAGGATCACTATAAAAGGGTATATGTGCATCGTCAGGTGATTTATTTAATAAACAATGATTCACACGTGATTTAACTGCAGTCAAATCTTCACTTAGTTCTTCTACTGCATCTGTCTGTACTTTGGTTCCATTAGTATCCATATTAGCATCACATAAATTCCCATCAATTCCATTCTTGTCATTTGAGGGCTCTAACTTCACACTAGTGCTAACTTCCTTCAAGAAATCTGAAGTGGTAGTTATAGAAGCATGTTCTAAAGCAGAATCATTGTCCGACTGTGGCAAATCCTTCAATTCGTGTTTTATTTTTAACTCTAAACTAGAGGGTTCAGGAACAAACTCACTCTCACCACAGTATCCATGATCAAGATATTCTAATCTCAAAGGATTGATTTTGACTTCAAGTGGTTCCTGCTTAACATCTTCTTCAGGACTGGTAATCTGTTCTTTTCTTTCTGGACCAGTGCTAGAAACAGAACTTCCACTCTCCTGCAATAACTTGCCAGCTACAGCTGCCAATAACTCAAAGGGGCAGATTTCGTCACCCATTAATGATTTCTTATGTGCAACCCTCTAAGAAAACGAAGAATAATGTCAATTATAAGGTCATAAACCAGGGGAACATTTTGATTAAGGAAACTCAATGATTACTCACTCTTAAGGACCTGGGAGCCTTAGGTACCACAGGAGCAAGGTAACCATCAAATCTTCCATTATATAATCTCTTCTTTGACACCATCTCTTAGGCGTTCATGCCAAATTCTGTTGTTAGATAATAAAAGAATCAGAAGCTTCACATAACAAGTCATCTCTTCAAAGAGTCATTAATATAGCAAACTGTGCCTTGAAATTAAAAGATTTCAAGTCTCCAAATATAGCTCAGTCAATGCAGATAATAATCATCCAGGACTCGTTTACCAAACTTCACATTTGAGACCAAGTGGAGGTGAACCACAATAATAGAACTAACACAACATAAGGTCAAAGTAACATGTAATGGGATGCATCCGATGTTTGATCAATAAAAGATAAAAGCTTAAAGGGACAGTGACATGATCTTCTGAAAAGATTTGGTTAAAAACCAGATTTACATGCCAAGAAGACTTTGATCCGTCAAATTTACTAATCCATATTTCTTTAACCAGCAAAACTTTGCAGAAGTCACCCACATCTGTACTACAATGATCCTGAGAACAATAATTCCCTCATTCTTAACATGAGCACACGTTGTTAGACACAAATTGCTGATCCAAACAATGATAATCCTTCATTTTTCATTCGAAATCGAATCAATTACGACAGACTAATTCATCAATATAAGAACAATAAGCAGATAATGGACAACCCTTGGTCCACCAGAAGCTCGATCCCATAGATTGGGAGGTAAGATCAAGAGTGAAGGAAAATAATAAATATTCGTACAGATCCACGGAAAGTTGGCCTAAGTCCCCACATAGAAATCACCGCCCTGTTTAGTCACATACTTTCAGCCAAATTAACAAATACGGAACACAAGAAGAAAAAGCAAAAGTACTCAAAAACCACGCAATATCAAATTACTATTCGAAAAACCCCATCCACAACAATAAAACCATAAACCTCCTAATTACCTCATTGACATTCAATGTAACGAAATACAATTTCACCTTGAATTAGATCTTAAAGTCGATAATCTCGAAATCACAATTCAGAAATCCAATAAAATCCAAATTTATATTTAACGCAATTAGACGTCGAAATTCAAGTTGTTCGAAATCCGATCCGATCTCTGCATACCGTTTCCATCGATACGTAACCAAAACAAACAGTTTAGCTAAATTCCGACGGAGATCGGACCAAATCTCGGAGAAAAACCACAAATTCACACAAATCAAAACACATAGATTCAATAGTCAAAACTCAAGGAGATCAAAATTAACAAAAAAATAGATCGATATGGAGAATTACCTGTATGGGATGAATAACCGATTGATCTGATGAATTCGTATGTTAGACGTAACTGTACAAGAAGCGTGAATTTAGAATCCGTGTGATAAAATTAATAATAATCTGTTTGATCATAAACAGAGAATTGTAACAATGAAAATGTAATTATTATTATGGAATATGAAGTTTAGATCAACAACGAAATAGAAATAGAAACAGAAACCACCAAGTGGTTTTGGAGAAGAGAATTGAATAAGAAATATGAAAGGAGAGAGGGAGGGGTGGGGCTTAAACCCCTGGTTTATATATTTTGTGATGGAGGGTAGAAGGGTAATTTGACGGGGAGTGGGTTGAAAGAGCAGGTGACCATAAACCTTGTGATCTGTTGGGGACGGTTTTTAGGACCACTTTAGCCTTACGAAGTTTGCGTGGATATGTGGATAGCTTTTGACAGGTGTTTGGGTTTTACAAGCCTTCATTAAGTCCACTTTTATGAATAATATAAAACATAGGAGTTATATTATATTGTTATAGTAAATCTAAGCTTCATTTATTAAAGTTAATTTAACTTTATATTTACGTAAACAGCTAGCATGTTACGGGAAAAAAAAGTTAATATAAGGAGTAGCCATGTAAAATAAAAGATAAAAGTAAATACTTTCTAAAAAAATATGTGCATGTATACTACATAAACGTTATTCATTTCAGATCACTGCAAAATATAGTACATGAATACATTGTATATAAATGAGTTATTGAATAAACTTCAAATAAAAACAAGTGTGTTAAAATGTCATCAGTCAACTATAGCATTCATGTAGATTAATTGGTTTAAGGAATCGCTCAACACCAAAAAGATAAAAGTTTACATTGAGCTACCTGCACGTTTTATATATCACTTACAAATTTTTAGCATGTTCTATTTATAAAAATTCTTTTGAGATAGAAAGGTAGTAGACAAATATAAGCAAATACAATTATTCTTATATTCTTAGGTACCAATTTAAGCAAATACATTGAACTACTCCTACTAGGATTATATAAGCCTATATGTTGACTAGCAACAATATCAAACTTTTATTGACACGTTCACGGAGAATAATATACGCTTTTATAAACACGTTTATGAGAAAATTCATTTAACTTCTATTGGTAGCTAAGAATGATATAAGCTTCTACAAACACATTTATGAGAAAACTCATTTAAATTCTATTGGTACATAGCAAGTCATTTTAAATCCGTTTTAGAATATATATAATAAAAAAAAGAGTTTTATTTAGAAAACAGTAACTTTGTTGACAATTATGATAATAATATTCTTATTGTAATTAATTAACTATATCATATTGTGTTATAAATTAAATACCGAAATGTCTTGGTATCAATTAATTAAATATTCGTAAATATTAGTCATTGATTATTTGCAGTAGCATGTGAGAGATCCAGGTAGATTTAAAAAAGATAACAAGTCACATGTAAGTTTTGTTTATTTAAAAATTAACTATTATATAACAAACTAAAAAAATATATTCACCCCCAACCAATCACAATATGAATGTAGAGAAAAAGTTGCTCTTTCTATCTCTTTTATAAGGAAAACCCCTTCATTTTTTCTCAATGATAAAAGCGCTCATACACTTTTGTAGTCTTATTGTTAATAATTTTTTTATACTCGGTTACATCGATCGATCTAAATCAAACATGTTGTTTACTGTTTGTAACTTCTTTTCATGTTTTGTATAGTGTAAACATCTGATTTCGTTATATTCATATTGAAGAAAAAAAAAATCTTATATAGCAATGATAAAACAGTGCATAGGCGTTAACAGAAAAATGATTAAACTTGGTTACCATTAGGAGGTATTTTCCTTTGCATGCATAAAAAACGTATATAAAAAGAATTTGTTGGTCTATCCCAAAAAGAACTTTTATTGGATCAATATATGCCCTGGGTATGTATTGTGTAATATATATACGGTTTTATTATTTTTTGTTTCGCACCACACCCATAATTCATCATATCATAGTTATAGCTCATGTCATCACATGCTTATAGTTTTTTTCTACTAAAACAGTATTTGTTTTTGTTGATCTTCATATTTTAAGCTCGTATCTAAACATTTGATTTCATCCTGCTGTGATTGTGAGGTATTAGATAAAGCATTTTGTTAGGATATTATGAGGATTTGACATGGATACTAGTTAAGGTTTATTGTGATTTTCTTTTTTTTTTTTTTTTAATTAGGACTATAATTCTTTAATTTTTATTTGTAACTATTATCAATATAGACTTATCAAGATACACTATACCTTAATACATTTTTCATCGCACACGCAGAATAATGCATCATATGAAAATCTTACTAGATTCGGTTTGAAGCAGAGTAAATTGTAACGTGCATTGGGATTGGATGTACGTGATGATAGACGTAGGTTAGACGTAGGTCACGTAATACGGGTCAAGAAAGTTATCATTAGATGTTATGTTTTGGGCTTATGGGCTTAAAAGGTTTTGTGGCCTTGTGGGTGGAACCAAGGCCTGTAGTGAGCCCATTAGTACGACCATCATGCCATCATGGGGTTAATATTCTCGTCGGTCATTACTCATTAGTCATTACCGTACCTAATTTCATGTTATTATTAAAGTTAAAACTCATTTGTTCTCTAACTATATCTTTATAGTATTTACTAGGTTAGTACCTCGTGTATTACACGGGTTAAATAAATAAAATATTAAATAATTACAAATATATAATTACGAATTATAAAACTATGTTTGAAGATAAAATATGATTATAATTGCATATGAATAGCTACTTTACGTAAATAAATAATATATATTTTCTTAAACTTTTATTTAATAAAAAATTTGACTTTTAAATATTTTACTTTAAGAAAATTGTATATATATTTAAAAAAATATTTGTTGTATTCTGTATTTTATAAAACTTTTATTTTTAAAAATTGTGTTTTTAATAAAAAAATAGGTTTTAATTTATTAAATTATATAATTTTTAATATGAAAATAGTATGTTTAATATTATTAGTATTCAATATTGTTAATAATAATAAAAAGAAATGAGAAAGTTAGTATGATAAAACTTACAATTATGTTAATTTTTTACTTTAAATTTTCTTTGTTATAGATATATATATATATAGATATATAAATAAATAGATAGGCTAAAAACTCATTCATTAAATAAATTATAGTTAGTAATAAACACGAAGAATTACATTGTATATTTTTATATAAGATACGATTAAAATTAAATACGCGTAATAGTTTAAGAAATAAAACAATTATACTATTTTTTTAACACTCTTATCTAAATAATTTATTTTTACATATTTGTTTTAAGATTATTTTATAAAAAATTTATTGTTATAAAAATCTTGTTTATTTAAAACTTAGTTTTCGAATTATTCTTTTGTTTTAATAAAACTGCTTTTAGAAAATTTCATACTTTTTATAATTTTTTTAAAAAATGACCGGTTTAAAATATTATGTTTCAAAAAGGTTTTATAAATATTATTTTTTAAAAAGGACCAATTTAAAAAAAAATTGTATTATATACAAATTTTGTTTTTTATTATTTCTATTACAATAAAAAGATACAATTTTTAATTTTCTTAATAAAGTTTATTATTAAAAGAATAGGTTGATTTTAAAAAAATGTAGATGAGAGAGAATTGTATCAATTAATAAAATTGATATTTATTAAGAGAGAAAAATTAGTTTGATTGTATAAATTACTACAATATATACCCTTTTAGAGGGAAAATAAAGTGAAGGTGTTTAGAAAATGACAAGTGGCAAAAAGATGGTTCAAGAGAATGACATGTGGCAAAAGAAACCTTCTTTTATTATATTTTATATATAACAATAATCTATCTATATTAATAAAAGAATGTTTTTGTATGCTACTTGTCATAATTTTAGAGCTCTTAAATTTTATTTTCCCGCTTCTCTCTCCTAATAAATATCACATTAAATAAAATGATATTATTTAATTCTTTTCATATTGAAAATATTTTTTATTAAATTAAAAAAATAGATCTTTCTACAAATAGAATTTGTAAAGAAAATTTTTTTATAAAATAAGAAATTTTTTCAAAAAAAATATCAAACATTTTAAAAACATAATATATTTTAAACCCGTGGCCTTTAAAAAATAAAATTCCTATGAAACGAAAATAATAAAATTTCAAAGTTATAATAAAGAAATTATTAAAAATGACACTTTTTTTTAAAAAACGGTTTGTTTTGAAACAATTTGTTTAAAAACCAAATTTAAAAAAAACAAAAAAATAACAAAATTTTAAAAAATGATATCGTCTTTTTATCGCTCGTATGTAATGTCAATCATATTTTATATAAAAAGATTGTTTTATAATTTTTTTAATTTGTATTAATAATTATTTAATATTTTATTTTATCAACCCGTGTAATATACGGGGTACTAACCTAGTTATATAATATTAGAACATTTGGTAAGAACAATGACCTTAAAGGAAAAAACTTTATGTAATATGAGTGGAAAACGTAAAAAAGTAAATATTAGACAGATAAAAGAAAAAGCAATTTGCATAAGCTTTGAAAGAAAAAGTGAGTTGAACCGCTGGGAGAAGCTCGAAAGGGGTCACACTCCAACAAAGACAAGCGCTCTTACCATTCAGTTATTAATTGATTTTGTTGCAAATCTCACTGTCTTCTGGAATAAGTATTGAAACGCAAATGCAAAAAATAAATATAAAACCAAATCTCATGCGGTAAACACATGCACAGCAGGCTTTAAATGCCGTATCAAATTACTGTTCAACGAACACTTATTTATCCTCATACGTGTCGTTTACAAATTGTACAAGTACTTTTCGTTTATTATATTCAACATTTTGTATTTTTTTATTTACTTAGCATATAAAAAACAGAACACTACATAGAAACACATTAATTTTTGTTATGAAATATGTGGTTATTTGACTTCTAGTGAAGTATTGCTACCAAACATTCTATCATTATTGGATTTCTGTGTTATGTTCAAAAATCTCTTCATGTATTTAAAAAAAAAAAAGATTCTCACATATAGTGATCGCGTGGCCTAATGGATAAGGCGCTCGCCTCCGGAGCGGGAGATTGTGGGTTCGAGTCCCACCGTGATCGTTTTTACTAATACATTTAACAGTATCTCTGTTTGGGCTTAAATATTGTAGAATAGGCCCAATAGGCCTTGGCAATAAAAGAATGGAATCTTATTTTACTTTTTGGTGTCCTGTCGTGTCACTTAATACGCATGTATTAATATCGTTTGTTGTTTTTACTAATTATTTCTCTTTATGATTTGCCATTTGTAGTTTTTGTCGATATACTATACTACTTCGGTCCCCTAGACATGCGCAATGAATTTTTTTTACTTTGTTTTTAGCATGATTTAACCTAGTTGTACTACTTAAATCTTAAATGGAAATATAGCAGAGAGACATCCATTGGTGATCTCTTGGTGAAATATACATCGTTGATTCCTCTTTACCGTCTGCCCTATGAACTAGTAATAATTTCATTAGTTATCCCTAGAAAAATTATGTGTAATCTCTTGAAAGATTCTAATAGGATCCTTAGGTAGATGCATTACCTACAATTATCCATCACTTTTTATCAACGTATTACCGGCATGTTTCACTTTCAACGAAGGACTTCATATTTATAGCAGATTTAAGTTTTAAGTTTAAGTCTTCCTATTAGATACGCATTGAAATTGTTGATAAAGGTACGCTAAATGTCAATTGATCATTGTTACATGTATATGTTTAAAGTATATGTAAACGTTTAAATCCATGCATTAGTAAATTCTTTTTTGTGATCTTTAAATTTTTATAATATAATTTTGAAAGAAAGATTTAAACAATATCTAAAAAAAATTAAATTTTTTTACAGAAAATAGAGGAATGAATAATGATTAGGCCCCTCGTATATGGAATTTTTACGCATGACTAAATTCTTAATTAAATAACTTTTTGATAAGCGGCAACAATACTAAAATTTCCCATTTAGCTATTAATAATTTTAGTGGACCTATTAATTATAAGTAAAACAAAGATAATAATTAATCTTCTTTACCGATAAACACTACTAAGATATCGATCTTATAACGTATTTAAATACTTTTTACTATTATTATAATCATAAATGAATTAAAGAATATTCACAAGTCATAATCAATGACATAAATTTGGGTAACAATGGATAGTGAAAATTTTATTATTTTATATATTTGTCAAACTTGTTACATTTTATTTTAAAACTAAAAAGTGATAGTGATGATTAGTTACCATGTAAGGTTGTTGATGTTAGTTGGTTTGGTAGTTGCTTTCGGGTACAATAGATCTCAATGGGACAGGGGTCACAGAGCAAGCCCTTGTGAGCAAGCATGGTCCCTTCAAGATGTGATTATGTCTATTAATATTAAATATTTAAATATATCTATACTTCTATAGGAGGACTGTAGGAAGGGTAAAAAAACAATAGAGATGAAAAATCCTATAAAACCCAATACTTATTTCCTACTAAAATCCTAAGAGCATTGTCATCATTCCCTTAATTAATATACTTGAACACCTCCGGCCTCCCTTTAACTTATTTTTGTCCATCACAGGGACACATATAAACAATTTAAAATTCATTATAAATTTTCATATGAGTCTGTTTTTTAGCTCGTTAAAGACTCCAAGGTCTCTAAATGCTTAGTACTAACCCTTATTAAACTACTTATGATAGGTATAACTAAAAGATCATTACAATAATATAGTTTTACAGAGCAGTTCTTACATTTTTAGGGTAAACACGTCTTGTAAACATGCATATTACAGGATTTAAACTCTTAATCTTTTGGTTGTGAAACACACCACTTAACCATCAGGGTGTCCCCTGAGGACGTTACAATGATTTAGTTGTGCCTTTGCATCTCAACTTGGAGACATTTAACTAACATGTTAATGATTATATATTTTAATATAATGTAACAAACCAAAAGTTCATCCATTATAGTTAAAGAATCATATATGAACGTAATGAGTTTACTTTTCTTATTTAACATTTATAATCTAGTAATAAAATAAAAATACATAAAGGAGAGTATTGAGAAAGTAAGATGTCTATATGGTGCAAAATTGAGTGATGATGCAAAGTTTAAAATCTTGGAATGCAAGATATAAAAGAAAGTAGACGAGTAGTCTCATACAAGTTCTATTTATGGAAAAATCAATTGGTTTAAATGATTTCTTCTTTCATTGGCCATCACCATTTTTGGCTTCTATGCTTCCATCCATGTGCTATTCACATCTACAATGCTTTCTCTATATGCACATATTTTAAGGGGGGTGGGCGTTCAAGCTCGAAGGCCGCGGCGGGGGTCAGCGTCACGCGGCAACATCGCCGCTAGTCACCCTCGTCGTGTGGGTCTGCAAACGAACCAAACAAGCATGAATGAGAACTTATTCGTGTTCGTTTATTAAGAAAATAACTTGTTCATTGACCATTCACAAACACATACCAAAGAAGATTTCTTGTTCGTGTTCTTTCATTAAAGACATGAATATGTTCATAAACTGTTCATGAACATAAATAAACGCAAAGGAATACAAGCAAAACGAATATTCATGAAAATTAATCAACACAAATGAAATTTCTTAAAACAAACAAATACAAACCATCATATATTAATTTTATATCTAAAATCACAAACAATATATAATATCAACCAAAGATAAATAAGCACTTAACAAGCTATCTCAAGCATAAATTTCAAATGAACAAACATAAATGAACGTTGACGAACACATTATCAGATGTTCACGAACATAAATGAACAAACACAACCTCTGTTCATGTTCGTTCATTCAATTAAACGAACGGAATTTTATTGTTTGTGTTCGTTCATTTAATAAATGAATGAACATAAACGAACTCCCCGCCGAACGGTTCACGAACTGTTCGCTTAATATTAGATTCGTTTACAGCCCTAACCCGCATGTTTTCATCATTTCACAGCGGGTACATGCCGAGCCAAACCACCGAACTTCTCATTTTTTGATCGTTCTAACGATTCATTTTTTTTACCGTTAACCCCCCCCCCCCCCCCTTTCCCCCAACGGCTATATGCCAATTTAAAAAAAAAATTACACTATAAATACTAACTAATAATTCACATATTTTACACTATTCTTAAACATTTCTCATATACTCTTTCACATATATAAACTACTCATATTTTACACTATTCTTAAACATTTCTCATATACTCTTTCACATATATAAACTACTCTTTTAAAAATATGGATTCCAATAAATAAAAAATTCACAAAATCCTGAGAACGCTAGCTCTAATGAGCCTATTTTGGTACTCAAACAACAAAAGGACTAAAATTTTGAAATGGGGGCCAATACGTCAACTCTAATGAACATGCTACAAGCCCCCTTCCTGACCTCAACGAGAATGCTACACCGACCGGGCCGAGACAATCATATCTCATTCAGTCATGTGTTCGTTTTAATATATCTTTATTTTAATTTTCGGTCTAGTTTAACTCAAAACTGACTTAAACGAGTTGAAACAGAATCTAATGAGTCACAAAACGAAATTTTTTATCGTAAAAGAATATATAATGAAATAAATTTGTTCGTGATTAAGTATAAAAGTGAAAATTTGATCCTCTCTCACCTTTTAAATTGAATATATGCTAATTCAGGTTAGACATATTTTCATGACATATGTGAACGCTTTCTATACGTGGTGTTTCGTTGTTGTTAAGTTCAAAATAAGTGTATTTATCTAATTTACAAGTACCATCGGTTATATTAATGAGGTTGTAGACGAACCTGATACGAAACGTGGAGCATCAAATTGAAATTTTGTTGGTGGTGAGATAAAATAATTTTGGATACTTATTAAGTGCCTTTTCATTATCTAACTTTGCTTAAGTTTTAGGATTAGTGGAGTAAAATATCCAATATACCCCATATGTAGCATCATTTATTAACTTTGGAAACAAAATAATGAGATATCACTACTACAGAGCTAATATTACTCAACTAAATATCTAATATAACCAGGAAATCACACAACATAGAAGCTATATTCAGAGGAGACGATAGAGACACTATATCAAAGACAAATTGTATAATATATGAAAAACTTTTTTGCACGCTAAACAAAAGGAAACATTAATTTTTGCAGTCTTAAAAAAAAAATTAAAAATAAAAAAACAGTAGTGTAATATCTACTACTTTTCACACATCTATAGATATGATGTAGCATTCAACTTTGTGTAAATAGATGCAAGTGCCTTATCCATATGTAGGCATGCTCATGTATAGTATGTCAAAGCTTTACACGTTTATATAAACAACTCACGGGTTCAAATAAGAACCATCTAATATTTTTATATAATTATTAATACAAGTTATTCTAAACAGATTCCAATAACCTAAGAATCGGTCCTTGAATGATAAAGCTAAGTTCTTCTCAAACAAAAAACATGGTTGTTATATGATTCTTATGGTTACCACGGGACTATAACAAAACGTATAATTATCAATGTACACGGATGATAGTTAAGAAACAAAGATATAAGGTATTGGTTAATGATGACGAATAAACATGCAATATATATATAGCATCAAATATATTCCATTTTAGCTTTATTATGCTTATCGATCATAGACGTAATACGTGTTTGAAAGTTTAATGGTTGCCGACCTACAGAATCTTTATGTCATGCAAATTCGTTTTGTCTTGTGATATATATTCATCGATCATCCTAGATGATTGTTAGTTAGGTTCTCATAGAAAGAATAAATATACTGTTAGGGACTGAAGTTGCTAATAGGTAAAAGTAGTGGGTTAAGGTGAGCCAATATAATAACGATGGTGTTGAAGCACAACTTCATTTTCAAGCAAAGCGGCAAACTTGTGGCCCTTTTGCACACTTGCATTCTTCTTTTTTCCCCAAATCCCAGAATTTAATATTAATTGTTAAATGTGAAATTCCAGTTTTACCCCTGATCTATACGAAAAGATTCTAGCAGGGTTGGTTGAAGTGGAAGGGTAATATAGACAAAGTACGGAAAGTACAATAAAGGCTTCTTTGATAAGATGACTTGTGTGGTCAATCGAAATTAAAGAACTCCCCACCGCCAGTAGTGGCTCCAATTAAGGAATCACCAAACCACAGTACTTATTTTTTCTAATCACTTAAAAAGAAGAGTGTAAATTGGGAAATATTGATATATAAATTTAGAAGTTTATTAATTATATATTAATCAAGATTATAATGTTAATATTCATTTATCAATTAATTTGTCCATCTAAACCGAACTGATTCGGTTGTAAATGTGCCGAGCCAAGACATTTACTTTTGAGTTGTCTTTTCAATCATTTTTCGAACAAGTTTCAAAATATAAGTTTTTAGACGATGCTACATTGAAATATGATCTAAAATGAAAATGTTCAACTGTACATACTCAAATATAGGTGGTTCACGACCTAAATGCTTCGAGTCATGGTTAGCTCATACTTGACTTGGTTTGTAAAAAAACTGAGCTTGGTTTGTAAACGATTTAAGTCGAATTGATTTATTAGCTGATTTCAAACGAGTTTTAACAAGTTTTTTTCTTGGTAAACTTCTAAAACACAAGCTATTTAACATCCCTATTTGAAAAATATAACACTAACAAAGTGTGAATATGAATTTACAATTGTGAATTTACATTTTACAAAATCTTCCGAATTTGTATCCATTAATAAATATTTTAAATCTCATTTTTTTTTTTTTTTTTTTTTTTTGTCTCTCCTCGTTGGCCCAATAAGTAGCGGTTCGAATTTCACCATCTTCACACTTTCATCCCCAACTTCTCAACTCCCTAATTCCTGTGTGAAAATGGAGTTCAAGTGTATCAGTTATCTTACACTCCTGTTCGCAATTTTGACTACCGTCAACGCTCGTATCCCCGGAGTTTACACCGGAGGACAGTGGGAAAGCGCTCACGCCACCTTCTACGGCGGCAATGACGCCTCCGGTACCATGGGTACGTCACCATTTCAATTTCAATTTCACTTATTAATATCCCACAAGTTCATCATCGTATCTTTAATTAAGTTCCCATTGATTTGATTGTGGTTTACTTACAGGTGGAGCGTGTGGATACGGGAACTTGTACAGCCAAGGGTACGGCGTGAACACGGCAGCGTTGAGCACTGCTCTGTTCAACAATGGGCTGAGCTGCGGTGCTTGTTTCGAGATCAAGTGTGTGAATGACCCACAGTGGTGCCATCCTGGTAGTCCGTCGATTTTCATCACGGCTACTAATTTTTGCCCGCCTAATTTCGCTCAGCCCAGTGATAATGGGGGGTGGTGCAACCCCCCTCGAACCCATTTCGATCTAGCCATGCCCATGTTTCTCAAAATTGCCGAGTACCGGGCTGGCATAGTTCCCGTATCATACCGCCGGTTAGTATTCATTTGCCAAAACTCACATATCCACTAAATCTACAATCAGTTACTCTTTTCATACATGCACTTTAAGATAAGTATTGAATTACTATAAACAAATGGTGTTTTTATAACAGAACCGGACAGGACCGGTGATATAACTGATCTGGTTATTTCTAGTCTAGTTATTTTCAGTTAAACTATATGGTTACCGGTTGTACCGTATGCATTGATATCGCTGTATAGAGATATTTGGACACGTGGCACAATATGATTCGTGAAATATATAAAATTTTCTAATATTTATGATGCCATTCTTTTTTTTAGTCGGTCCAACCCATGAAATAGTAATATGTTTGGTTTGTTGTCCGATATAATTCTTTTTTTAATATTTATAATATCGTTAGATTTTTCAGTTAATCCAACTATTGAACCAGTAATTTAATCGGTTCTATTTTGATTCGATACAATTTTAAAAACAATAATTACATTACTTTGATCCTTTTCACTGTTTAACCATATGGATTCACAACTTCACATGTTGTGAAGTGTAAACTCCTCTCAAAAGTCAAACCGTGTGTGTATACGTTATTATATTTACACATTTCCAATATTACATTTGTACAAATACTAAATTAGTTAAAAACAATATTCTTCACATAGGGTGCCATGCCAAAAAAAAGGAGGGGTAAGATTCACCATCAACGGATTCCGTTACTTCAACTTGGTTCTCATCACGAACGTTGCGGGAGCAGGGGACATAACTCAAGCATGGGTGAAAGGTTCAAGGACCGGATGGATGAGCCTTAGCCGTAACTGGGGTCAAAACTGGCAATCAAACGCAATGCTTGTTGGCCAATCTCTTTCGTTTAGGATCAGAGGCAGTGATCTTCGCACTTCCACCTCATGGACCATTGTTCCTGCCAATTGGAAATTCGGGCAAACCTTTGTTGGCAAAAATTTTCGAGTCTAGCCACTTGAGTATTAGACGGCTTAATTAAACTTTTACCAATGTTTTCGTTTTACTATTTTACGCGTTACACAAGCTTTGCAATAAAGAATTTGTGTACTAGATTGGAGTTAAATTTAAGTTAGGAAGAGTGTCAATAGGAGGTCTGAAGTGGCTCGGAACTATATAGTCATGCCTTGATTGATGACGGCCCGCAGCCTTCTGTTTTTTATATGTTCTTTTATATTATCATCAACGATATGAATACATATGTTATTGATATAATATTTTTGGAATTTTAGAAGTTTATTTGTTTGATCTGAACAAACAAAGATAATCACCTAGCAAAAATCCCACTCATAAGGGGTTGGGTCTTTTGGTTTGATCTATTCATTAAAAAGCATAAATATCATGTTCATTAATGTGATCAATGTAAGTGAATGTTGATATGTTTGCTTACATTTTGGTACCATAACAATAGTTATATTTGTGTTACAAGATTCCTTAAGTAATATGTTTGGGGATGTTGGTAACAGCAGTTACATTTGTGTTACATATTCAGTAGTAGTACCTTAACCAAATGTAACCTTAATAGCCTACTGTTTTGAATACACTGATACCACAAGTTGAATCATGTCACAACAAGTGATGGAACAAGCGATTCCTATTAATTTTAACTTCAAGCTATAAAATATTCCAATACAAATGACTTTAGCATGATGTTAATTAACCCCTCTTGTTCATGAAGGCAACAAGTATCTGAATTCATAGACATATGGCTGAATTTCTATCATTTTAGCCGGATTGGGCTTTGTTTCACCGTTGATCAGACACTCCATTATCAACCTTTTAAGCGAGCCCGATGGTGGCAACTGGCTATAAATCCATTCCAGAAGTGACTCCATGTCGTCTGCAAAATCTTTCATGTGCCATTGTAGAAGCTTCGGTATCATAATCTTTTTCTTGCTGATAACACCCACTGAAGCGTCTAGATACTCCTGTCGTGCTCTTGCTAGTTCATTCACTATGTCCTCAGCTGTATAAACCCTCAGCTGCAAATAACAATACAACTTAACCACCCTAATCAAGTTTTAAAACATACTAATTGCATATAGCTTACTGCTGGTGAAGACCAACTCCCTCTACAAAGAGCAAATGTCACATTGGGTTCTGGAAACCCAAGTCCATACGCGTGTCGAAGTAGCATTTCCCTCTCATCTGCTACACCCTTGTAGGATTAAGCAATAATATGTCAGATTTATGTCTTAAAAGTTATTAAAAATATGACTTTTTATGGGATCAACTTACAAGATTGGAGTTTGAGGGGTGTCGAAGAATGAAGTGTTCAATGGCGAGTGCATTAACCACAATACCCCCACATTGATTACTGCCTTATTCATGAGAAGTAGCAACTTCTCTTGTGTTGAAGGCAACCCATGTTGTAGAAATGCCTGAAACAAAATATTACCTAAAAAATGATGTTATTTTGGGATTTTTTGTACTAATTTAAGATTTCTTACAGTACATGCATTATGCAGGCATTGTATATGTTGATCCAGAAGGCTAACTTCTGTTTATATGTCAATAAGTTCAACTTCACTGCAGAGTTTCTGCATCAAAATTCTAAAAAGAAGTAGCATGTGAGTTACAAAAACTTACCTGAGTTTTTTAAAACATCAAAACTTACCTGGGTTTTTTTAAAACATTAAAAACTTACCTGAGTTTTTCAACTTCCATGGAACATTCAGAAATGCGTGTATGATCAAGTGTATGTCGCGTAATTTGGGTGAAAGTCTTGTATGGACCAATGTCTCTAACTGCACCGTCAAAGTCAAGTAATATGGAATACGGGTCAGAATCTGACCTTTATTATTGAAGAAAAATGTTGGTGCTGTACAATTAAAGCTTGATTTAGAGATGAAGCTTTTAGAGCTCATGCAGATATTTGCTTCTGTGCAATATCTGATCTTCTTCATCTGTCCGCAAATGGCTGATTCAGTTCTAGAAATATTCCTATTAAGCACTTAATAAGATCTTCAGATAACTTATTTGGATATCTTGTATGATTATTTACACCGCTTGAGATGCCATCTGCTTCCAATACTGAAAGCCCATGTTTAGCATATTTGATCAACTCAACTGAAGAACCAAATGAAGAGCGTCTTCTCTGCGCGTCATAATCTTGTAATTCGTTATTATTCCGAATATTAGGCGGTTTTGATGTCTTCTGTGTGATTTGATTCTCGGTCTTTGCTGAGGTGGATATTGGTTCTTTAGCTGTTGCAGTTCCCATTCCCTGGTTTGTTTCTTCTCCAAGCACAAGCTGAGGTTCAACTTGTGAACCTTTCTCTCGAGCCGCACGATTTCTTCCTCAACTGTAGCCAGTTCTGCAAGCAGTTCTTTATCTGTCATAGAGTGCAAAAAATGGAATTACAGTATCATATTGACCGTTAACCCGACTCAAACACACACAAAAAAAAAGATTTTAACAAATTAGTCATGAAAGTTGATCATTTTGAAAGGAGTAGTGAGTTTATTTACCTTAAAGGGAAGGTGAGTTTGAGTAGATAAACATGGGCAACAAGGACCATCCAATGCATACTGCAACACTTTGCTGAGTTTCAACTCCTCTTCTAATTCTTCTTCAAGTTGCTCAACCTTTTCACATCATACAATACCAATTTATCAATCTCATATTACTTGTGTGTTTACCTTTAGTTATATACATTTACAATTTAATAGCTACAGATATTTATTAACTTATATTATGAAAAAGATAAGAGATAAGGACACTCTCTGCTGAAGAGCCATTGTTTTCTGATTCTCTTGAGTCTCCTGCATGATGAGTCTCTTCAAATTTCATTCTATTGAAGAATCAGCGAAACACAGAGAGAGATGATGGAGATGCTGATGATGAGGTTATTTGGATGGGAGAGTAGGGCTATGTAATAAAGTTTAGAAATACATCTAAATAAGTGTTCATGATCAGTTACTCTAATTGTTCTTCTAGAATAATATAAAATTAGCTTATGTTGTCTGTTTTT